>JANHGL010005050.1:0-80517 GCA_024611195.1 Ceyx melanurus | reverse complement strand
GGGTCGGGCTCCTTTGTGTGCGCCCCTCGCCTCCGGCCGAGGCTGAGGGAGGGGAGGGCTCGTGGTGCGAGGCGGCCGGGACCGGCGGGGTGCTTGGGGGCGGCTTGGGGCGGGGTCCCGGGGCCGCTCGGGTAGGGGCCGCGGCCCGCACCGGCCACCCCTTCGAGCGGCGGTGCCGGGCGGTCGCTGGGCTGCGCCTCTCCCGAAAACCGCCGGAGGACTAAACGCGTTTCGAGCTGAGGCCCGAATTTGAAGCAACTCTTCTATAGCTTTGTCTCTTGAAGTGCCCCAGAACGTTGGCTGATTCTGCTCTGTGGGCTGTTGTACTGAAAGTCGGAGGTTTGGCAGCGAGGAGTCAGACGGCGGCTGTGCGCCAGCGGCTGCCTTAGCGCTTCCCTTAGACCTCTCTGCTCCCCGGGAGGGCTTCTGGCCGTGCCGAGGGCTGTAAGAAGGGGCTTCTCTCGGGGGAATCTGCCGGAGCGAAGCTCAGTGGTTCCTGCTCGCAGGCAGCTGTGGGATGTTTTATCTTCGCTTGTCGGATTTCCTACTGTTGCCGCTGTAACTGAAGCTGACACTGATCGTGGGAAAGCTTAAGCAGAAAAAAAAAAAAGAGCACCAAGGAGGGTTTTACGTCCCCGTTTTAAATGCTGCCAGTCCTTCATCTGTTTGCTTTTAGAGTGTGAAACACAGACACTTGCACTCAGAAAAAAAAAAAATAGTGAAAGCTAAACATTGTAGCTTGAAGTCTATTGAGGAACTCTTAACTTGGACCTAGCGTTATATGTATATATATTTTATTATTATTATTATTTTGAAGTTGAAATAGATTTCTTTATCAGTAGTTTCTAGTACAGGGCTATTAATCCCTAGAGGAGCAAAGATCTGCTCAGCACCGAGACAACTACTTGCCCGAGTGAGCCAAGGCAGGCTGTGGCACTGCAGTCATCATGTGGGTGGGGTGGAGGAGTTGGGCCAGTGAGACTCCTGAAGCCACCTGAGTAAGTGGTGTCTGACTGTGCAAAATGGAGATGTAACAGCATTGCATCGAACATAGTACACGAAGAAACCTGATTTAAAGATATTTAGGGATCACTGTAGTGTTTTGTACAGTACCTTGTGTTTAGAATTCACAGGCATGATGATATTTCAAATAAAATACACTTGTGAAGTAGACAGCACTGCTGTACAAAAAAAAATCAAATAAAATAACTTGTAATAACAGTAAGGAGTAGGTAAAGCCATGATTTATACTGGCAGCACAAGTGTGTCTTTGCAGCTCATGCTTGTATATATTTTATTTGAGATTGTTAATCAGTGTTTTGGAAGAGTGGGGTTTTGCATTTGAGGAGAGCATTACATTTAGCAGAGCTACATTAAGGAGGTAACTTTAAGAATAAAATGGTCTGTAACTATACACCTGTGCTCTGACAATAAAAGGTTTTATGTTGAAGTGTAACAACTTTTAAAGGGTTGTGAATCTAATAATACTTTAAAATACTAGGGTTATAAAGCAGCGTTTTATTAGTTGGAAAAATATTCAGTGTTTCTCTTACTGATCAAAAAGAATATTGGCCATTTAGTTATTTTAACTTGTATTAGACAAGTGAAGACTGGGGGGGTTTTCTATTTTTTTTTGCTGTTGGTTGGTTGTTTTCTGTATTTTGTTTATAAGCGTGTGGTTTTGTTTGGGTTTTTTTTTAACCTGGCACAAAATGAAATTAATTAAAAATTAGCTTAGATGTAGGTTAAAAACACAAGAAAAAAACCAGTATTTGTGGAGCTTCAGAGGCAGTTCTGTGATCTGGTAAATGACCCCTTAGGTGAGTTTGTGCTGTGCTGTATCTTTCCCAGCCCAGCTGTGCCGGGTGAGCTGATGGCAGAGGGCAGGCTGAGGGGCTGCAGCTGCAGAGCTGTTCAGCACCAGCTTTCTGGGGACCTTGTGGAGCCTCAAGCTCTCACTCAGAAGCACTTGCACCTGTGGCCATGAAGTGGATATTTTCCAGGGGAAGACTGATGTCTAGATGGCAGTTTTTCAGAACATTTGCCAATATGATATCGCCTTTGCTGATTCACCTGGGGAATGGGATGATTTTGCATTAGTTTTAGTGTCTCCTTAACCCTGCCTTCTCAAATTCTGTCTCTTCACACTGGTTATTGGTATTTTATGCTGATTCACAGTTACAAATTTTTGTTTTCTGGATCTTATGCTTTATGCAGTTTCCAATGAAGTGAAAAGATACACTTTTAGAGGCAGATAAGGAGCCAGAACTAAGATCAGGGTATTAGGAAGGGTACTCATGTCTGGTATTTATGTGGTAGTTAGTTAATATGGCTATTCTGGTATTGAGATGATAATTAATGGTAATTACATCAGGGATGTGACAAGGGCAAGGTTCTCTGATGCATCAGTATTTCTAATTCCTTAAATCTGTTTCTTTCTGTGGATTATGTTGGGTTTTTTTTGTTGTGATTTTCCAGCAGCTATTTTATAAGTAAACCACCATTCTCTGAAGTGCATGTGCTTTGGCCAAAATATATCTGTCTTGAGTGGGCTGTCACTGTGCTCTTCAGTATGTCTTGGCCAAACATGCTTCCTGCTGTGTTTCCTCTGATAGCACTGTATGAAATCATGTGAATTAATAAGGGTAAAATAAATGTTGATTTATTTAAGCCATCCTGTCATTAGAACTGTTTAATTCTACAACAGTTAATCCATTATGTGAAATATGTTCTTCTTTTTTTTTTTTTAATCAAAACAAAAACTGTTGTTCTATTTTGAGATGATTATTCCACAAATAGTTTTATTCTCATCAGTGCATTCCTCTTTATGGTCATTCTGCAGCATATTCCTTATGGCAGGTCCACACAAAAAAATAAGATACTTCATTGTACAGAATGATAATATTCTCTTACTAGTTAGAACAGAGTACTGAGAATACACAAGTCTAGTCCTCTGTACTCTTGTAGTTCTATTTGCTGAGAAGTTGATTTTCTACCTGTAATTATTTTTTTTTTTCAAATGCAGCATGCTTATGCTCTGATGAGCAGTAAGAGGGTTACACACTGAAGTTCTGGGCAGACTTGCCTGCTTCCTTCAGCGTGCCCCTGTCTGACATATATCCAACTGTGCTGTGATATCCAAGGCAAAAACAGATGAATGGAACAAAAAAATGGTTGCTTTTTAAAGTAACTTTAAATATTTGGCAATAAAAATGATGGATTCTGATAAGTTAATCTACTTGGCATGAGCATCTGTTCAGTGTGTATTTCTGTACATCTGGAGTTCTTTTTGTGTGGGGTGTGAAGTGTACAAATAACATTAACATACAGTATTCAACAAAATGTGTCTGGTTATTGTCATCTTGGGTTTTTATGCAGTTAAATTGAATATGTAGTGCATTGGCTTTGATGCTAAAGCTCAATACTGAGCTTTGGAGACTGGAGGATGGTTGATAATGAAGTTCTTGGCTTAATGAGTGGAGACAAGTGAAACTGTGATTGGCACTCTGAAGTGGCTTCCTTGGAAATTAATTAAAGAGTTTGGGCTGTCTCTTTAAAAAAAATCAGGAAGGATGTTTTCCAGCTTTTGATGCATGGTCTGTCTTTCAAACCTCTCTGAACCCTTAACAGCATTTGGCTGAAAGAGACTTTGAATACCATGGCAGAACATTTTCAGTCTGTAAAACCAGTCGAGCCATCTGTTTCTCACCTCTTGATAAATATTTAAGGCAGAAATTTTGCTGAGGGCTTATGTGCTAAGATTTCATGATAAAAAAAAAAAAAAAAAGGCTATAGAAGATGTAATGGTACCATTGTTGTGAGCTCCTTGGGGCTAGAAGCACACCATCTTTTATAATTAAGAAACCACTGGCACTGTAGGATGCTATTGCAGAAATGAGTTACTTTGGACCAAAGAAAGATCAAAGTATATTTGGTAATGTGCTCTTTTTAATATTTCCTTAAACAAAATTCATTCCATGCCTAAAAACAAGTTACATTTGCAAAAATATTAAATAATCTTAGTTGCATCAGTAGGTTTTCAAAAGGTATTAATATTTTTCTTATGCTTTCAGTGTTTGTTTCAGACATTGTTACCTTCTTGTTTAAACATATGTTTTCTTCTTGTAGAAGAGAAATTGTGTGGTGTTGCCTCATCTTAAAAGTTGTCAAGTTTAATTAAATGGAAAACATACACAGAATGTAAATACTAAAAAGCTGACCTCAAAAAGTAGCTAAGTACAATGTAGTGTATTTCTGTTGTGATAATTTCTTGCACTTTTGTTCATTAGTTTAGAAAATTTGATTTTTTTCAGTATTTTTTTTCTAAAGTTATTTTCAAAAACTTGAAACCGAGAAACCTTTCTCTACAGTTAATATGATGTGTGGTTACTTAGTCAGTTAATGCTAGTAATTTTTTTTTTAACTAATAACAAAATATTTTAATTAATTCTAAATATCAAAGCATAGACCATGTAGAAGTTCTCCTGTGCTTTTGAAAATTTATCTTTCCTAAACTTATTTGCCAGTATGCAAACACATACTGTGTTAAAGGCAATATTTAATACATAGATTTTTATGAGATGAAACCTGGCTCTTTTTTTCCCCCCAGATTTCTTCCTGAACCCAAAGCAGTACTCTCACATGGGTTCTCTTGTAATGCAATGTTGTTGCTGTTGTGGGCTTCAGATGTGTTGGAGGAATGTGTCTTGTGGCTGAAGTATTAAATGAGTTTTCCAGATGCACGGGATGGCCACACGTTTCCTCTGTGATGGATAAGATCCTGGATAAACTGCTTAAGCTGGGTGAGGGGACAGCCCTGCACAAGGACCGTTCAGTTTATCTCAGCCTTGTGACCACTCTGAGATTCCCAAACAGAAAGTTATGTAAGGATTAAGTGCTTTATTGAATATTCAGTGTGTAGTTGTTACTTCAGGGTCCAGAATGAAAACAATTGTATCGAGCTGTAGTTGGAAGTAATGTTTGTTTGTATTTTTCCAGCAATTGTCTGGTTCATAAACATCTGACCTTTTTACTGATTTTTCCAGGAAGGGGTGAGTCATTGTCTGGAGACTTATCAGTTTGGGTTTCATGTTGAACACAAGTTAAGAATGCACATGTGTTTGCACCCTTCAGAATCTTTTCTGAAAGTATTTTTTTTTCACTTTTGAAAGCTCTTGATCACCTGATAGCTGTTAAAGTGGTGTGTGTTTTTATTTATGTCCCCACTTGTATATGTACTTGTAAATGTGTGTGCTCTTCAAGGAAGTTTGTGAAATGAACAAAGGACTTTGCTAAGTAATCTGAAAAAACTTAGTGCTGGAAAAATATTTCCATCTTTTAAAAAATGTATGTAGTATCCTTATCCATAATATAAAATCTGAGAGTTTACTGTGTGTAGCTCTAAGTGCTACAGCTAGCAGTCTGATTTCCTGGGTGAGATTACCAGGAGGTTGTGATTGTGAGATATTTTATCTCAGCCAAGCAGAGGATTTCTTTAAAGGAATGTTTCTGTCAAAATAATGATCCTGTGGAATGACAAGTGTAGGAGACCTTGGGTTGGAGAAAAGCATGAGTAAAGTCATGAGTAAAGTCTGCTGTTAATGTGTTCAGATTTCTCTTCTTGGTGATGGTGTCCAGGTAGGTACCATTTGTGCTTTCAGCACTTTGCAAGTCAGTGATGGAAGACAGAAGGTTAGTGTTAATTAATGCTTCTGCAGAGTTGGCAGTGAGCTGCAGACCTCCTGGAATGAGTCTAAAATGTCCAGAAGCTGATAGGTACATTTAAATTAGTTCTACTGCATTGGTCTTGGGTGATGCCTTCAATTATTAATACAGTAGTTAAATACTTCAGTCCTTACATTTGCAGAGCAGTTTTTAGCAGGCTTGGTAAAGCCAGTGATTGAGTAATGCAGAAATTTTGGGTGGCACTTTTATTTGTGTTGTGTTGTGTTTAGTTCTGTTCTATGCAGGGGGAGTTCTTCAACACATTTCAGATGAAATGTTCATTGTTCATAGCACACATGTACATTCCTTTTCTGCAACTTGAATTCTTTTTTGGAAGAAAAAGAATTCCCCACAGTCCAGATATGTTCAGCTTTTTCCTTGTGTTGGTGAACAAACTGTTCAAGTGAAAGCTGAAATTCCAATCAGCTTGTTTCATTCTGCCCCTGGTGAGGTTACGTACCCCAGGCTCTGCTCTTTGGCAGGAATTTAGAGGTTTGACTTCAGATGCCTGTCAGTGCTTCAGCTGGATGGGAGGAGGAGGGAAAAAAAAAGGTATTACACTAATGAAAACCTTCTGATTGTCAGTACAATGTGGACCCTCTACACTGGCTTTGTTTGTGGATTTAGCTGCAATAAATTTATTTCTCTGAGTTGCTGGTTTTTCTCAGTTACAAGTTTTATTCTAAGAGGAGAGTGGCAGGAGTATTTTAATTCCTGCTAGGTGACATGAATAAGGACAAGCTGAATTTCAGGTGTATTTATTTTTCTGCTAGTTTCGATCATACTGAAATTTGAAAGAGTTACATGAGAGATTCATTAACACCTTTTCCTAGATTTTTTTTTTTCCTTTAGTCAGAACTCTGCTTCTGCTTTGTCATTTACAATAAAAAAGGCATTAGAATGCTAAAACTGCTTCTGGAATTGTTTTTGTTACTTTTCACGTTTTTCAAAGGAGAACTGCTGTCTTGCAGTGAGCTAAAAAATTAACATTGCAAGACCTGAATTTCCTGTACTGAGGAGCTCTTGTGCAGTCCAGGGCAAGTAAACTTTTTGTCTCTGTTAGTTAAGTTGTAAAATAAGAATGAAGTTGTGGGTTGGGTTTTTTGGTGTGTGTGTTTGGGGTTTGTTGGGGTTTTTTTTGAGGGGGTTGGTGGTTGGTTTGTTTATCCAATAATATTGTAACATATATTGCAGTATTCCTTAATGTGTACCTGCAAAGCAGTGTAGAGATTTTAAAATGTGAGAAGCAAAACAAAAAGCAAATAATTCTTATAACTTGTTTCTCTGTGATCAGACTGTTTGAATTAACCATTTAAAACTCTTCACTCGAATGGGTAAATTCTATGTACTAAGGAAGTTAACCATTTTCTCATAGTACTGATTTCTGTAATGCTTATGCTTGGCAAGTATTTGTTCAGGAGGCAGGTATCATTTACATCATTTTTCATCAGCTGGCACCCAAGAAATAGTACAATGTGTTTTTTTTTTGTAGTTCCATATTAAGGAAACAATATTTTTTTTCAGCATTGCACAATAAAATGACATCCACTTGATTTTAGTTTGGAGTGTTACTTAAGTACTGGGGAACATCTGAAATATGACAAGCAGTTGCACTGGGGAGTTGGGAGGCAGCTTTACTTCTGGCATAGCTGGGGAAGCAGATGTGAGTGAAGGTGATGAAGATGGGTGTGCCTTTTGGATCTTTATCTGCCTCATCAGTTCTTTGGGAAGGCAGCATTTGATTGCTGGACTCTTTCTTAGGATGGGTGCCCAATTCAAGGGGATGTGAAAACCTCAGTTTGGGAATTCTGGTTGGCAGAGTAATTGAGGTGGGGGTTTTTGAATGTTGGTTTGTTTCTTGTACACTTTGTTTTTTCCCCAGATGCTTTATTTTTCCCAAAGAAAGTAAATAGTGTTTTACTTTTCTAATAATGCTTTCAAAGAAGCATTTGCTCTAGGTGGTGTAGAGCTGTCTTGTGGCTGCAAGTGCAGAAAGAATTGATGTGTATCAACCCAAGACACCACCTGTGCTATGATGCAGTGGCTTTTTCTGCAGCAGAGGAGTATTCTGGCAGAGGAATTAATAACTTTCCTAATGCCCAGTGCTGCTTCCCGCCCCCCTCCCCCTGCACTCTAATGAGTGGGTGCATTGTTCCTGTTTTAGTGACATCTAATTGTCCTGCATTTTTTCCTCCTATTCATAAGAAGTCAAGTCATATTAGAGGAATATTTAGGGGATTTCACATCCGTAATCAGTGGTTGGAGTGTATTTTGTGTTTGTATTTAGTACCTAGACCAGTTAATCACACAGCAGGCATTGTACACAAGTGAAGACCCCCCACCCAGCTCAGTTAACTGAATTTCCAGCAGAAGATGGGTCATTTATCAATGATGCCAAAGGACAGTTGTGCAAATCCTGATAGTGTTCAGCATGATGGGGAGTGTTCTCAACTGCAGCATTTTAACCCAGTAAGCCTTGGAAGCAAAGGGTGATGATGGGGTGGACCTTTGTCTGCAGGGACTAGGTTAGCACCTAAGTGAATGCAGGGAGTACCTGTTGCAATGTACGGGGGAGTGCTGGAGTTGCATGAAAAGCAAACAGTAATCCTTTGGTGTAATGAGGTAATGAGTTGGATCAGCCAGCAGTGCCCTTTAAAGTGAGGTTAAGAAGCTAATGCTTGATGCAGTGGAGAAAGATGCAAAGAGACAAGAAGAGATAACACTTGAGAGTGGGTGAAATGATAATAGCAGAGAAAAGGATGTTGCTGTAATCGAGAAATTAGATGTCTAGAGAAAGAATGAGGATTGCAGCTACTGGAATGGCTAAAAAGAGCCTCATTAAAAAAAAAAAAGTTAGAAAATGTTAAGTCTTAGGATAGAACATAGATTGGAGATTCAGGAAAGAAGTGAAATGCTCAGGTGAAAGAAAAGAGTTTAAGACCCTGGTTTATAAAAGGTGCAAAGCATTAAAGTGCAGTGACTGATAACAGATATGTGTGTTACCTGCATTTTAATGAAACATGTTTTATTGAAGTTTTCCTCTGAAAATCAAAATCATGATTAGAAAGGCCATTAATGAGGACTGAGAAAATAATTTTGTTCTGAAAAGTCAAGTGGAGGTTGCTTCATCCCTCTTAGATGTACTTTTATTTAGATTTTAATAGTGCAGATACTTGTCTATATATTTAATTCTACCAGTATTTATTCATTTTATGAGCAAAGGTTTCATAAAAGCAGTGAAACTCATTAATGTGAGAGTAAATACTCTACCAGCAACTTTTCAAAGCAGATTATTTTTTTTTTAAGAGAGAAGGTAATAGCAAATCTGATTAAGTCTGAGATACTCTAGTGCCACTGCAGCACTAATGTGTTCTTCAGAATAATCTTCCAGGACAGTTCTGTTTTCACCTTGCCCAGCCCTTCCAGTGTGTTTCTGTGGTAAAATGTGCAGTATATCCTCAGTTGTCAGATTGCAACTGAGCTTTCTGACTCTACCTGTAGATTGTATTTGTTGTGCTGCATTATTTAAATCAGAAAAAAATTACTGATGTTTTGTTATTTCCTTTAAGTATTTAATGGGATCTCTTTTCAGGCTTATGAGCTTTTCTGTAAACTGGGATTTAGTAGGACAAGGATAGAGGTTAATACTTGGATTTATGAATGGTGAAAATTTTACTCTCAAATGATATAGAATGAATCTAATTAATTCAAATTTTATCTTAAAAACTGTGGTTTTTATTATCTGGGAAAGTTGCTAAACAGTAGATGAGAACATTTGAGATCTGTGCAATGTGGTCAAGAAGGCAGTAAAGATTTATTTGGAGGAGAGGAAGGAAAGGAAGAACTTGTGTTGATAGTTTCTTCTGCATGTTTTAAAATGGGGAAAACCAGACTGGAATATCTGGTTGGGTCTCATCTCTAAGAAGATGGCAGGTTTGAAGGAGGAGAAATTAGTTTCTTGAAAATTGGTAACTCAAGGAAAATCCAAATGCCTGGGATTTTTCTGCTTTCTAAGTAATGTGAGGGGAATGGAAATGGTACAGCTCCATAAAACTTAAATACAGCTGTCACTGTGTGAGGCAAACTAAGCAGTTTTGTCAAGTATTATGACTTAGTATTAGAGCAAATATTTGCTCCTGTAGCAGGAGATGTGGTCTGAAGTCATTAGGTTGAGACTGAGGAAAGGGGAATTGTGGTCATTTGTTGTGGTGTAGCCTGGTCACTGCTCTGCTCTGTGAAAGCTGCAGCAAGGAGTTCTCATTCCTGCCAAGTATTACGTTCATGTAACCTAGATTTTTTTAACATAACTCCCTGAGTTTGAGGCTCCATTAGTAGTATTTTTTTTTCCTGACTGATCTCTAACAACAAGGCCAACTTCTTTGTAAAATGGCTTTTTAAGAAACAGTTTTACTCGGGTTGTGGTGCTGGGGAGGACAGGGATTCTCTTCCCAGAAACACAGTGCAGGTCCCTGCTGCTGGGCTAGCACTAGGGAGCTCCTGGTGTGTTTCCTGGCCTTTCAGCTTTATCTGCTGCTTTCTGACAGGGGAAGCACTAAGGTAGCAATCCTTGTGTGTAAATGAGGAGTTTATACTGGAAGAATCCATTCATTATAGAACTAGGAGTTGGCTTTGTATGTTAAAACCTTACTAAATGAAACAAAACCATTGATAGGGAGAGTGTTTGTAACTGCTCTGTGCTCGGTGAAATTTTCACTCCCAGTGACTTGTGGTTACTTTGCTCCTGAGGGGCTGCTAGTTAGTTTCACTGAAATTTCAATAGTTGAAGTAATTTTCTTAGATGTTTAAAACAAAGTCTTGCAACTGATATTCCAGTGGTATTTATGCTCAGTGATTCTTAGATAAAACGTTTGTCTGTGTTCTGTCTGGTTTATACTGCAAGGCTCTAATTGTGGCTGTGTAACAAATACATCTTGACATCATTTGTAAAAAATGCCTTGCAGTTTTTGAGAAACTATGTTATTAAGTGATGGTGATAGCACTGAATGACCAGCATTCATGTTTTCTTCAACCTAGAGTTTTAATTCTGAAAGCACAGCTGTTGTTTCATCTTCATACAGACCTTAGATGGGAGTACAGATACCAGTCTATCTGTCCTGGGTGCTGGAAAACTGAGAACAAGGAATTGCTCACAAATGTAAATGTTTCTTATGATCTTGATAGACTATTTGTAGTGCTTTGTACTTAACTTATCACACTTTTATAATGCAGACAGAATCAGACTGTAAGTCAAACCTGGAGCGTGTGGCTTTCTCATGACTGTTTTTCTTATTAGGTCACTGGGAAAGAGGCTTATTTTTTTGTGGAATTCTGTTCATTTATGGGAAGAGGATCATGCTCCTATATCTCCAAATCAATCTGACAGTTGTTTGGATGTTGCCTGTGATACTTTTAGGACTGGTACCAGTTACTCTGTTAGGAAGACAGCATAGCTTTTCATAATGTTGTTTCTTCCTTTCTTATGTTGTTAATTCTTCTTACTTTAGTGTACCCTCATTTTATTTTATTTTTTTCATCATTTGTTTGGATTTATAGGTGACATTTCAGTCATTAATTTCACTGCACGTTGTGGAATGCTCTCTCTTCCATTCTGCTTACGGGTTTTTTTGTTGGCACACTTCAATCACTGATTTGAAATTTTTTTTGCTTAGATATAAAGTGTTAAGGCTTCCCAAACCAAAACCTCATTTTTCATTGAATTTTTAATCAAGTACATAATGTTAAAAACAAAGTTGGAACTCCCATATGCAGTCTGATGGTTCCATTTTCACAATGTAACAAGAAAAAGTCGTAACAGCTTTATTCAGTGTAAAAGATGTGCTTTTGTGGGTTTGCCTTTATTTCGTATTTTATTCAATATTCGAGGCTATTTCTCAGACCTTACTTGGCATTTTATGACACTTCCTAGAACACTCATTTATTTACTGAGATGTACCACTAATTGTTTGATATTTTGCTGTTGTAATTGCCTGAGGGTTTAGTGACATGAGCACTCAGTAAAGACATGCACAGTACTTAATGCTGAAGAATGAAATGACAAAACCACAGAGTGGCAGGGTCTGGAAGGGGCCTCTGGAGCTCATCTAGTCCAACACCCCTGTGAAAACAGGTCTGAAGAGCAGGTTGCTCAGGAATGTGTCCAGGCAAGTTTTGGAAGTCTCAGAGAAGGAGACTCCACAACCTCTGTGGACAGTCTGTTCCAAATTGCAAGTAATTGGGGTTTCAGTATAGAACATCTAGAATGCTGTGGCAATGACATAAAATATAGGTGAGGTTCCACAGCTTCAGGCAAATAAAGACTGTGCCACCTTCTGTTACTTACAGTTGCTGTGTGGTCAGGAGTGTTAGTTTTGTAGGGTTCTTTGGTTAGATTTTGAAAGGGAAGTACTATGATTTGTAGTGAGCTACTGTCCAGATGTGGAACTGTAGTTAAAAATTTAATTCCAGTATATCATGGAGCACTTTTTTTACTGTTCTCTGCAGTGTTTCTGATTTTATAACACTCAAAAGTCATGAGGAAGGAAACTTACCAATTATTTACTACAGTGTTGCTTTTACTGTGGTTATCATCAATGGAACAAGCTGCTTTGCATGGAATATAGAATGAACATAGTGATTAAAATATTGCTGTTATATTGGTTTCTCAAAGTATTTATTGAGTGAAATGATGTCAGTAGGGCAAACTGTGCAAAAGAGGCTTAATGAAGGAATTAAAAGGGAAGTAATAGATGGGCAGGAGATGAAAAAATTAGATGATTTAAAAAATCATCCTGAGAAATTGTGAGAGGGGGAAAAGTAGGGAAGATGCTTCTCTTTTAGTCAAAATTACCTAGCTTTGCTTGTTGATCTCTACCATCCTGATTTGCACTGCATTGCAGCGTGAATACCCTTGTGTTTTTATTAGTTTAGTCAGGAATGAAATCACTTCAGAAGGTTGGCTCTTGCTGAAGTACTTTTTAATTTCAACATTGGCTGTTTGATTGTCTCAAAAAGAAATCAGCTCTTCAAAAACAGATAGAGGCAGCCTGGTGTCAGTATGGCTGGATGTGCCCCTGTGCCATGGTTACTTTGGAAATATTTGCAGTAGTTATACTATAGATTTTCTTTCAGGATTGAACTCTTACAATGGTGTGGAATATATTTAGGAAGCCTTTTTTTTTTTTTTTAGTACTGATGTGTGAAATTGAGCTGTTTTGAGTTTGGACTTTGTATATGTTTTGGAAAGAATGAGAATCAGACATGACAGTTTAAAAACGTGGGGCATTTTTCAATACACCAAAGTTTCCACTCAGCTTTATATCCAAATACTCTGTAAGATGTTTCAAGTTATTTTTTCCATTTTAAAAATACAACTTTTGTAATGGAAGTGCATATGCTTATGGTTAGGTTACATCACTCTGCTTGTTTCCCATGCGATTGAAGGTATTTGGGAAGGAAAAATACCTTGTTAACTGGCGAGGGGAACAGTATGTGTTTGTATTTGATCTTGCAAAGAAAGTACATTTCTACTAGAAAAAAAGCTCTATGAACAAGTTTAATGTTAGTGTCACAATACAGGTTATGATTCTGAATTCTGTGTTGGAATGTAAGAGGACTTTACTGGCTGTTTCTGTAGGCTTGTATCTTACAAGCTCAGAAAAATTGATACACAGCAGAATTGTGTTAATTTTAATGTTATCTAAATCACAAAACCTTGAAAAATTCCATTGTTTTGAAGATGCCAGTAGTAACATCTGGTTTTAGTTTAAATTCTTTATTCAGTTATGTTGTTACTATGAATTTTGCTTTAAGACCAATAAGTACTGTAGATTCCACTGGGAAAAGAGGATTATTTTCTGGCGTTTGGGGTAGGTTTTGTTGTGCTGTTTTGGTTTTTTTTTGTGGGGGTGTGATTTTGTTTGTTGTATTTTCATAGGCTGTTACCATTATCTGAACTAATGTACCAAAGAAGGTAGGAAGGCTGTAATTTGCTGCTTTGTTCATGTCCCGTTAACTATATGGATCTGGTTTGATAATCAGCTTTGAAGAGTATTTACTGTTTGCAAGGTGTTTGTAGTGGGGGGAAAGGGTGAACACTATTCACAGGTGATACTGAAAATGGAAGTTCACCTTAGAGCAGTATTTTTAACAGAAATCCCCTAGTTTGAGTTGACAAAACCAAGCACCACAAGGTGAATCAGTCAACAGGCAAACCTACCAGTTCCCTGTTCACCTAACCAGTCCCCAGTGATCTCTGATCTTCTGAAGTATTGAAAAGTGTCTGCTTCCATTTAATGGGCAGTGAGTGTGCTCAGAACAGAATCTGTGGTGATTCATTCTGTTAATATTTGTAGCCTTTCCTAAACAACAAAAGGCTAATGATTCAGTTCAGTAAAATAAAGGAGCTGATCAGAATAGCGATTAGTCCCTTGGGAGGTGATCCTGAAGGGCAGAGGAGCTCAGGGAGGCTGGACATTCCTCAAGAGGGCAATCTTTAAGGCCCAGGAGCAGGCTGTCCAGTGTGCTGTAAGATGACCCAGCAGGGAAGGAGACCAGCCTGGCTGAACAGAGAGCTTTGGCTGGAAGTCAGGAAGAACAGGAAAGTCTGTGTGGCCTATGGAAGAAGGGACAGGCCAGTCAGGAAGACTACAAAGGTTCCTTGAGCCTGGGCAGGGGTAAAATTAGAAGGGCCAAACATCATCTAGAATGTAAATCTGGTGACTGCTATAAAAGACAATTTGAAATGTTTCTAAAAATATATTAACAGCAAAAGGAGGACTAAGGACAATCTCACATCTTCTGTTGGATGGGGGAAACAGTGACCAAGGCTGAGGTAAAGGCTGAGGTACCAAATGCTGCCTTTGCTTCCCGTCTTTAATAGTAAGACCAGTTATCCTCTGAGTGCCCAGCCACCAGAGCTGGATGATGGGATGGGGAGCAGAATGAAGCTCCTGTAATCCAGGAGGCAATGGTCAGTGGCCTGCTACACCACTTAGACACACACAGGTCTATGGAGCCAGATGGGATCCACCCAAGAGTACTGAAGGAGCTGTTGGAAGTGCTCACTGAGGCACTTTCCATCATTTATCAGCAGTGCTGACTAACTGGGGAGGTCCCAGTTCACTGGAGACCAGCAAATGTGATGTCCTTCTACAAGAAGGCCTGTCAGCCTGGCCTTGGCATCAGGGAAGGTTATGGAGCAGATCATCTTGAGTGCCATCAGGTGGCACACACAGGACAGCCAGGGGCTCAGGCCCAGTCAGCACAGGTTTCTGAAAGGGGGGGTTGGTCTCCTGAGGAATGAGCAATAGGACAAGAGGAAACGACTGCAGGTTGCCCAGGGGAGTTTTAGGTTGGATATTAGGAAAAATTTATTCACCAAAGGGGTTGTAAAGCCCTGGAACATCTGTGTGGGGAAGTGGTGGAGTCTGCATCCCTGGAGGGATTTAGAAGACATACAGATGTGGTGCTGATGGTCGTGGTTTCGTGGTGATCTGGCAGTGCTGAGCTAATGGTTGGACTTGATGATTTTAAAGGGCTCTTCCAACTCAAATAATTCTGTTATGTTTTTTCTGCTTATTCCACTGAGAGAGGGATATGCATCTTAAATGTGAAGCACACCAAATTGACTTGTTCACATGGAATTTATGAACCCTACTTTTTTAAACACTTTATGATTTTCAAGTCAGTTAAAAATGGTATCCTCAGTTAAGTCAATTGCTGAGCAGATAAATAGAAGGAAGTGATATTTGGGTGACAGGGAAGTTGATCCTCTCCCTTCTTTTTCGCCTCTTCCAGCTGGCAAAAAATACTTCCTTGTTTTAAATTTATATTGCTTGCTATCACAGTCATCTTGGCTTTTTGGTGAGTTCAGAGCTACGACTGTTATAGTTTTGAACTATAAGAGTCTATACCATAGACTGTATAAGTTTTATGCAAACTAATAAGTCACATTTCAAATCAGTAAAACTTACTAGACAGTGCATCCCAAGCTTCATGGTTTCATGGTAGTATAACTGGATGTGCCACAACACAGCTTGTACAGAGCTCTAAAATGTCATAAGCAGTGACTGACCTGCAAAGCAGTGGATGCAGAATCACTGCAGAAGAATGAGCAGCAAAGCTGTTGGAACTTTCTTCTGAATTTGTGATGTAGGGCATCTAGGTGTTCTGTAATAATATTCTGTGTGCAAGAAGTTCAGTGTTCCCCTTTTTTCTCCTCTGTGACTCCCTTTCTTTTTACCTCCAGGGTACTAACTTCCTATTCTCAGGGAACCATTTTGCTTCATAACATTGATACTACTCCTTTCTTTTCTTGAGCACACTGTTCAAAGTTCATTCCTGTAGTGTATGAAGAGAAAAAAACCAGTGCATACTTTGTTGTTCAATGCTATGCCAGGCTGGCCAGAGCAGGAGCTTAACCCTTCTTTGGAGCTGGCAGTAGGCAAGAACTCTTCCCTGTTTCTACAGGGTTTTAGAAAGCACATCCTTTAGAATTCAAAAATAGATTGTCCCACGTGGGAGAACTGGAGAGTGTCAGGGCTGCTCGCTCATTCACTACCCTATGGATGCATTTTTAATACTACTGGGAAATACCTATAATGTAGAGAGGCGTTTAAAGTTTTTAATATATTCAGTAGTTTCATCAGTGCAATAGCCACACTAAAATATTCACCTTGTACCTTGAGTATCAAACCATGTAATAATATTTTCTAACTGAAGAACAAAATTATTCTTTACACATTTTTTCAAAAATAAAAACCTTGCAGCATTCTTTTCCAAGCCAGATACTTGGTTCCTGCAGCTTTTCTACAGGCTACCATTAGTCATGCAGTCAATGTGCTGGTTTTGCATGAAACTTTGTCACATGAGGCCTCACATGGCTGTTGGACATAGAGTGGAGTCAATATTCTGCTGCTTCATTATGTATAGCCCCACTGCTTTATATTCTGTGTTATTCCAGTGTTGCTGTAAAGCTGGGATTTTCTCCAGCTATTTCTTGCCATGAGCAGCAGCATCTCTAATCATGGGACAAACAGTAGTAATGGTTTTAACTGTGATGGATCATATCACACTTCATTTATGGTTAAAGTATTTCTGTCTCCTTTTGCAAGTGATGTAACTAGGACTAATATCCACTTATGGGTCTGTGTGTCTGTGAACGTGGTTCAAATGTGTGTAAGATTCAAAGATCATATGTGAAAAAAATGGGTTAATTTTTTTAAAAAACAAATTTATTTGCAAATAAAAGTTTAATGGAATTAAGGGGCTATTTGAAAACTAAGTGGATTCCGCTCCAGTTTTCAAAGCAGGGTTTCCTGGTATACTTTTTATGTATGCTTGTGTTCTACAAGCAGGGGTGTATGGTTAGACATATTTGCTTTAGATGTGTGTGGGTGTGTTTATACTTTTCTCAGGTGGTGATAAGGAAGTCCATTCTGTTTGCTTGGGACAGACTCTGTTGCCTCCTTGCTAACCTGTAGGTAAAGATGTTAAATCTGATAGGTTAAATGAACCACTGTTGACAAGCATAACTTGAAGAGATGTGCTGGGCAGCAGAGAGGAAGGATGCCTGGAGCTGTGTTCTGGCTGCTACGCTCTGTGTTGCTAGAACTTCCCAAAGAGGCTGAGGAGACATTTGTGAAGCCTCCCTGCAGGTGGCTGAGGCAGGTGGCGAGCCTGGCATGGGAAGACAGAATGGGAGTCCCATGGGAGAAACAGGCAGCAGACACATAGGTAAACTTGTGCAGAATCGATTTTTTCTGTTGGTAAATTTGCATTTGTGTGGCAGTAAATGCTCCTTTAGTTGGAATGAATGTGCCCAGCCATTAACTGAAGAATTCTGGCCAGATGGGAGTGGCTGTTGAGATGCCCTGTGTGGCAGCATGTTGCTTTCCTCTTGTCTTTAAGCACTGATGTTCAATGTCCCAGCTGTGAACTGTTTCAATCCATTTGCTTGGCTGGTAGAAAACCAGCACTATTAAAATGTCATTTTTATTCCAACGGACACTTTCACTGACATGGGTGAGATGGAGGGCACAGCTCAGCTCTCATGCCAGCCTCTAATGTCTTCCAGCTGATCTGCTGATGGCCAGATGCAAACTTGGTTCTGCTGTGCTTCTGGCTGCTGGGTCTAACAGTACTCACTGGTGTTTCTGCTCCTGTTGTGTCTGTGGCAGGTTCCTGCCCTTTCCTGGAAAAGAAATGTCTGTCACACCTGAGAAATTGTTAGCTGCCAAACAAGACCTGCCCTCCTGCCAGACCTGACTTTCCATCCAACCTTCCAAAACAGATCCTTGGCTGCTGGTCTAAGAGCTTTAAAGAGAAAAGCACAGACTTTGTATTTCTCTTTCTCAGTTATGCCTCTCCCTTTTTTCAGCTTCTCTTTAGAAACCTGCCTTGCTGTGCACATTGTCTGTGAGAGAGTGGCTGGGCTCCAGCAGTTCAGAGCTGCTTCTTAGGCATTTGCTCAATCACAAAAACATTTCTCTAATTACAGAAATTGGCCTTTAAAAAACAAAGTTAGTGGTGGTATTGCTTTTAAAGAAAATATACACATTTTTAACAAGCAAATGGATTTTTCATGCTGTGTTTTAGTAGAGCTTCTCACAGAAATATTTTCAATCTGTAGTTTACTGTTAACACCAATGTCTGAATTTTTCCAAGCAAAATGGCTTTATGTCCTGAAGGTTAGCCTACAATTGTTTTTGTAAGTTCTTTTTAGGAATTCTTTTCCCTTTTCATGTCACCAAAAGACTAGTAGATTTTCTGTATAGTATCCTGCCTGTGTAGTCTAAACGGAACTTTTGTTTAATATGAAATTAAAATGTGAGGTACTGTTTAGTTTATGTTTGTGCACCTGTAATTTCTTTTTTTTCATCTTAATCTCCAAGTGCTTCTGCTTTATTTCCAGTGTGGCTTTTGATGTTGCTGCTCTGAACCTTCTCATTGATACTAATCTGCTAGCCTATAAAATACTTAGCCTTTAATGTTTCTCACAGCCACATTTTTTTTCCACTCTTATCTTTAGTACATAGTTTGTTTTCAGAGAGGAATAAAGTATAATTTGCAGATTAGTCTGGAAGCTACAATCCAGAAGGCATAGAAAGCAGAGCAGCAAGACACTTTCTGTTTTGATCTTGATATAGAAAGAGCTCTTTGTTAGTTTTCAGATGGAAAACTAACAGGATATTAAAAAATAAATAAATAAACTACTGTTTAGCTGGGTGCAGTTCATTTCTGCCTGTCAGTAAGAAGCACATAGCAGTTGCAAGGAAAAAAGAGACCAGAAGACCAAATTGATAATTATAGACACAAGCAGTCAGGAAGAGAGAAAAGTGGTAATCAGTTCAGAATGTCAAATAGGAGAACTATTATCCTAAAATAGAAAAGGAAGCAGGAGCACATAAACATAGACACAGAAGTAGAAAACAAAAACAGTTGAGCACTGAAGAGGTTTCAAATATCAGGAAAACTGAAATGGATTGTCAGAAATAGATTAGTGTAGTATGCAAACTGCATAATGATTCATAGAAACACCAGGTACTGCAGGAGAAGAGTTTTGAAAAAATCTTAACATGGGAAGTAGTCTCTTCATAATGTTTTATGACTTAACATATTTAGTTCCTTGTATAAAGTATTTTTGTCTTCTTCAGGACTGCTGATGCAGGTAAGAGGGACATTATGCAGAATTTAACCATCTTTTATATTTATCCATAATTCAGTCTAATTTGGGAAACCCTAATGGGCTTTGAGTGAACAGGAACTGCTCTGATCAGTGCTGAGGTATAGAATTAGTCACATTTTCTCACTTGGATTACTGTGCATTTGCAGTTGTGTGGTTAAGTAATTTGTTGCTTTTCCTAAAGTGCTAATAAATCATTATATTTTTATCCACAAATACACTGAGCTTTTTTTGATGACAAATGTCTTTTGGTTTTGTTCTGAACAAGACCAGATTCCTGCTTTTCCCTGCTCTGAACACTTTCTTTGTGGAATCACGGTAGGGTGTAGCATATATTTCCTTCTATCAGTCTTTGTATGTGTAAAGAATTTGGAGACAAAAATATGAGATTGAGCTTTTAATCTCCCACTCACTGCATCAGACGTTTAGACTGGCAAAGCTATGCAGCCTGAAAAACAAAGAATTAAGAAAAAGCCTAATCTTGTGCCAGTGCTTCAAAACTGCAAATAAGGTCACTTGGGTAACTAAACTGCAGACTAAAACTGTGCTCATATAGAAGTATGGAAATAAAGATAGACAATTGAGTCAAAAGAGAATATGATGATGGTAGCATAATGCAAAATGCCATGATTGCAAATAAAATGTTTTATTAAATGATTCATTAAGATATATTAGTTACAGTAATTGAGATAGATTGCTTCAGCTTTTAAGTTGATGTGTAGTTAGTTGTGTGTTTGATATGATACTGTCTTGTCTGGAGATACCACAGTGGAGGTCAGGGACATGGAGACCAATCAGTCATTTGATGATGCAGTAAACTGGAGTTTATTGTAAAGGAATCAATTAGTAAAACAAAAATGTTTCTTACAGGATTTGATACCACAATCCTAGCTTTTAATGCAAATTGGAATGCTTTCCAAAGGTGATGAAAGCTGGGAACATTAACCCTTTAAAAACCCCCACCTGGTTAATGCCTTTTATTTGAAACTCACACATAGAATAAAGTCTGGGCTAGCTACTGATAGCTTTAGGAAGACTAATTGGTATTTGTGCTGGAACATTCCCTCTGTGCTCATCCCTCTGAAGACATCCTTCATATTTTTCTTTGTGTTGGTTCTTGAAGCTTGTTTGGGGGGAAAAAACATGTCTGTGTATGGGGGAGAGCAAATCCCAAGTTTCATTTAGGAAAGGCTGTTTAGTCTTTGGTGCTGGTTTGATTCAGCCTGGCTTCTTGCTCTTATGCTTCAGCCACTGTTACTGTAAAGCTTCCTGATATCTGCAGAACCTGGTAAGCTGAGACCTGCATACCTGCAGCATTTGTAACATTGATCTGTGGCTCCAGTACATAGTCTGGAAGTGGAATTTAGGGAGGTAACATTTCTTTTGGAAGGGCCTATATTGACCTACTACAGACTTTCTGTCAAGTGGCAGAGTTGTTTGTTTATAGTGTAGAGGCTTTTGACTACATTCCAGCTTTGAGTGGGCAGTTTCTACCTAGGGCCACCATCCATTAGCTGACATTAATCAGTTTAGTAACAGTCAGTGGCAGTTTTAATAAAGTTTTTTACATAAAAATTGCCTGCTCAGCTGCTGAGTGATACAGGGAGTTACTGGACAAACAGCAATATATATATTTGGTTTGGAATACTGTTGAGGACATACTTGGCTATCAAGGTAGATGTTGTAGGATATGCTCTTTTTTCCTTCTAATTGCCTCTTGCTGATCTCTAGTTAATGGAATTTTCACATGTCTTATACAGGAGCTAGCCAGTTTAACACACTGATACATTTATTCTGAAATTTCAGGCTTTAATTTTATTGCAGCTATTTGGTCCATTTTCTTTTCTGCACAGTAATGCCTTTTTTTTATGTGTTTGTTTTGTTTTTCTTCCATTTGCAATATCACTTGTATCTCAGTGCAGTAATTGGCTTGCCTTTGTAGCAGTGTGGAAGATTTTCTGCTTGTGAGTCTGTATGAAAAGAAAACTTCTGTCTCTGTGTGAGAGAGCAGCCAACCATGGATGCTTCTGCAGAGAAGTAGAAAGGGGCACAAATATATTTGTGATTCACTGCTAGAAGCCTTTTTGAAAAGGCTGTTCCTTTCTGCTTATTCATTGCTGTCATCTTTTGCTCATTTATCTCAGTGTGTATTCAGCAGTGTAAATTGATTTTTTTGACTGTGGACTTTCATTCACTGACTTCTTTTTTATAGAGAATTTGAAAAATTTTAAAGGTGATGGGTTTGTTTAATATTTCTTTTTTAATCCTTTGATTGAGAGCTCTGTTCTACAGTACATGCACAATGTATAGAGACCTTAAGAGACATCATCAGTATGTCAGATTTAATCCAAGGAATCAATGTTGATGTGAGAGTTTGTTGTAGTGTTTATATTTGTATATATTAATTTTTTAGGCTTCCAACTTTAGTAATTTTTAAGGTAGTTAAAAAAAAAAAGCTTTGGTACTTCTTGAAAGTATTTTTTTAATCCTTCATACTGAATACATCATTCTAAGGAATTACATAATATAATTGCTGACCAAAAGCCAGCAGTGAACAAGCTGTCATTGCAAAGCTGTCTTGCTCTTCAAAACAGTGGGAATGTACTGCTAGTTATTGTTTTTTTTAATTCCAGTAAATGTGCACTAATGGTCCACTAAATTAGGATTTCTGTCCTTATCTGGGAGATCATTAATGCATCCATAAGTAGTGACATGGATGTCAGTAATGGAGGAGCCAGGCTGATCACAGAATGTTAGGGGTTGGAAGGGACCTCTAGAGATGGAGTCCATCACCCAGGGCATGTCTCTCAGGAACAGATCCAGATGGGTTTTAGAAGTCTCCAGAGAAGGAGACTCCACAACCTTCTGCCTGCAGGATGGTGAGGATAGCTAATGGGTTTTAGTTTGTTTTTTTTCTTACATGGGATTTACTTCACTCAGGTTTTTCAGCGTATACTCCATGCATATGCCTCATATAGGGAGAGAACAAATTAATTCTTCCCTTGAGCAGCCATGGATAATCCCACAGAGTATGCACAGAGCAAACTGTTTATAGGATGAGCTGAGGAAGAAACATTAGGGAAGAATTCCTGGCACTTCGTGCTAAAATATTTGCAGTAAAGTGTGATGAGTGGATAGCATGCCAAATGTACTCCCTTACTGCCATACCAGTTTCATATTAGTAGTAAATAATTAATTTTGATCAGTGGAGTCTTCTTTTGTTTGAACAAAATGTTTGGGAAGCCATCCTCCCTGGTTGCTTGTTAGGACACACAAGCACTGTGGTGTTGGGAATGTCAGCGAAACCTTAGCAGCAAAGGAGAGCTTTGTGGACCATAGAGCCTAAGCAGGACAGCAAAGGCTTTGTTCTGCTCTTCTTAATGGTATTGGATGTTGGCTTCATGTAAATGCACCTTTTAGAAACTTCTTTTGGATGCCAGGTTAGTGATGACAGAAATGAGTGGAATATAAAAATGAAAGATTCTGGAGATTGATGTGCTTTGATGCATAAATGCAGCAGTGTTTTGACACTGCAGCATGGTGAGCAGGCATCCCCCTGCCCAAGCACACACACTGCCTGTGCAGCTCTGCTCAAAGCAACAGCAGCAGTGTGACTTCATTTGGTGAATGATAATTAGTGGGGAAATGTCTTGTCCATGAAAAGTGGGTGCATCAGAGGAATGTTAGATTCAGGTCGTGGTTTCTCAAATGAGTTAAAAGCTTGTCTTCTGGTCCCTCTTCTGTCTCTTGGCTGCTTGTCTCACTCTGGTGAAACAGATCAGGGACTGATTGTGGTTGTGGTGGAGAGAGTGATGCAGAGAGAGCAGCACGTGGCTGGCAGTGGGACAGGCTGAGTGCTTGAAGCACCCACAGCCCCAGTTGGTAGTCCCTAGTGTATGGTACTAAGAGCTGCAAGGCTTAAGAGCAACCCCAGCCCTGTTATGTTCTTTTTTATTGTACTTATTGATTGTATGTGGTTGTATTGGCTTGGTATTTCTTTTAGTGAATACATTTTTCTGGAGTCCTAAGCCCTGCAGCATTTTATGGCATGTTTTTATTTAACTTCAGCTCATCCTACTGTATATTGAAATTAAATTGCTAACAGTAAGGGTTGAGATAATTCATTAAGTTCAGGCAGGTTAATGAATCTGCAAAACACAGCTTCTGATTTGCTAATTTGTGTATCCTCCACCCGTTGATCAGAATAGAGAAAGATTGGTTTTGATGATGATTTGATGTATTAAAAATCCCCTTTTTTGGAAACATGGTTGACTTTTGACTGTTTCGTGCCTTTGCTTTGCTGTAGCTTTCTTAATGGATAAGGACAGGTTTGCTTTCTTTGGAATCTTGCTAGAGCTGATTGTGAACTACGTATATAGATTTGCTTTAATAAATGTTTTTCATATGCAGACTACACCCAACTTAGTCATGCAGCTATAATTTATTTTATTTTTCTTTCCCTGGGTAATTGCAAAAGTGGAAGCAGCTTTTTGTACCCAATGGACAACCTCTTGTGTTTTAAAACTGACACACACATCTCTTCTGAGGAACAGTCTGTTATTTACCTGGTGCTGATCTTTAGATCTCCATTATCTTGGTGTAAAAGATCCACTTTTGAATTAAAAGGATTTTTAGGGGAAAATAAAAAAGACATATTTGCATTGTGAAAGTGATCAAAGACTGCATACTATTTAAACAGCAAGTATTTAGTGCTGTTTTTACAGAAAAAGGTAGATGTGCCTGTGCAGACAGCTTATTGTTCTGGTCTATGGCTGAAGTATGTGTGTGTATATATATATCTCTCTCTATATATACACACACACACACACACATGACTGATTTATAATGTGAATAGCTTCTATCCAAGATACAGCATTCCCTTATAGCACAACTCATAAATGATGTGTTGTTTCTGGTGCTGCAGTGATTCTTAACTAATTGTGGGAATTTTTGTTTTCTTTTGTTTTTAAAGGATCAGTTTGATAACTTGGACAAGCACACACAGTGGGGCATTGACTTCTTGGAGAAATATGCAAAATTTGTAAAAGAAAGGATAGAAATTGAGCAAAACTATGCAAAGCAACTGAGGTAAGGTTAATTTTTGTTGGAAAGAATCTTAATAATTATTTAAAATCACTGTATCAGAAGATGGCCAGTTATGTAATGTCATGATTAATGACAATTTTTCATTCACAGAGTGAATTAGATCACTGGTTCTTTTCATGACAGAAAAGTGTGCCAGTCCAAAACAGAAATTATCTCTGGGTCTGCACTTACTTGCTCACTCATTTTTGCTTTTTTCCCTTCTCTTCCTACCCACCCTTCAAATCTTTGAACTAAAAAGGTTTAAGGCTTAAATTTTAAGATTCAAAACAAAACCACAGCAATATGTTTCCTTTGACTATTGGCATATTTGGTGCAAAGTGCATTATCCATATGTACATTTTTGTGTGGCTTCACTTAACCAGCTTGAAGCCTCTGCTCCTAATTAATTTCTTATGTTGAATTGGCAAGAGATGCACTGCACTGTGTTAAGAAATGTGATAGAAATCATGGAGTAGAATTTGAGAAGGCACCAGATCTTCCTGTCCTTAAAGCACACCCTTTCTGTAGGTGGTCCAGTCCCTTGGGTGAGACTGTAGCCCAGCCACCCTTTGTCTCACCTCCACAGTTTACTTTCTCTTGGTGCCAAGGAAAACATCTTTTAGTCTCAGTAGGAATTTCCCCTCAGGGCTTGTGTAAGGGTTGTACAAGAAGAGAAGCAGCAATGAAATGGCAGAGAAGGACACACTTCAGATTAGAGTAGGATTGATTTTTTACCAAAAGGTGCACCCAGTGCTTGAAGACCAGGATTTAAAATAAGACCCTCTAGTGAACTGGGCCTTCACCATGGTCTTTGTCATCTTTAATCCCTTTGGGGGTTCAGCTGCTGCCTAGCCCTTGTCAGACTTAAAACAGAAGATTCTCTCCTGTGGTGTCTTACATCATTTTATCATTGGCAAAGCAGATTATCACCAGATGCAGAACTGAGGAATCCCTCATAAATGCAGTAATGACATTCACAACTGAGCATGTGGAGGTTCTCTGCCTAGGCTGCTCTTTTCCTTTTTGATGTCTTTGCTTGTTTCTTTCATCCATTTGTCTGTATTCACCTAACATAATACCCCCTTACTTTTCTGAAGGATTTTTTTTTTTTTATAAAAGAAAGGAAATAAATACTTTTCCAAAGCTGGCATAGAAGAACCTCAGGAGGTAAAGTTTGAAGCATGCACAGCGCCAGTTCACAGCCCAGCTTTGATTTGTTTTCAATTGTCTGTTTAAAAATGGAAATGTATTTTATTTGCAGATCTTTACCTTAAATAGTAGGAACAAATGCCATTTTGCTCAATGATGTTTAAAAGGTTCATTCCACAGCTAGCAAGATGAGGCAGCACATTATTACTTCAGGATTTGACAAAAAACAGATCTCTTGTTCAGCATTTTACTCTTTTGGTTAAAACTGATGATTTTTCTCAAAGTGTCTTTCAAAAATGAAAAAGCTCTGTCAAGTACCCCCCTCTGTCAGATGACTGGACTGTCCATGTGCAGTAAGTATGACAGTTTTGGGAAGCACAGGTCTTGCTGCACACGTGTTGCACAGTGCATGCATGCACTTCTGCTTGCTGCCAACCAGGTCTGGACAGCACACACATGAGAGGGTGACTGATTTTCTGCCAGTAGACCAGTTGATTAAGTTCTTCTGGGGTATTTTTGCCTGTATTCCTTGGAGGAGAATTGATTGTTAGTAGTGAACTGTCTTGTGATAACAACTTAATGTCAGCTACCACTGTTCTTTTGGACACTTGCTGTTTTTAGCCATGTAAAACAGTCTTGAGGCCCCAGGGGGGGTTGAGATCAAGTAAAATTTTCTCCTCCAGAGGAATTAGCCATCCTGCAGCTTGCTCCTGAGAAGTTCTGAGATAAGATCTTGGGTGTGGACAACAGTTCTAGTGAATTTTAATGCTGGCAGCATGTGGCCTGTGAGATAGATTTTAATGTATCTGGAATTTCTAGGTTATTGCCATTTTTCCTTTTGTAATGAAATACAATCTGAAAAATAGAGTATTGAGAATCTCTTCATAATGAACTTTATAACTAGATGTATTAGGCCTTTGTTTAATAGCTGTATAAACACCATGGTCAGTAGTCACTTCTGGGTAGTTTTTCATCTCTCCTGTTACTTGGATGGGAGACAAGACAAGTTCAATGAGGAAGGTGATGCTGGTGCCATATGGTGCTGTTTCTTTGTCTTGCTTTCATTGTGGGCCATGAACATTCTGTTGAGATGTTGATGGCTCTTATTCTCATAGACTTAATTAAACCCAAGTATGAAAATCAAGTGAATTTCTGGTAACAGTTTTCACAAATCAGAGGTGTGTCCTGGCAGAAATTCATATTCACTTTGTGTATACCCTTGCATTTTGTATTGCTATTTTTTATATATGCTGTCACAATGTGGCAAAGAGACTTTCCCAGGTACAGCAGCTGTCCTGAGCCTTCTAATAGATAACAAGTGGTGAATGTACAGCAATGAGGAGCTGTTTGAGTGAACTCATATTTTTTCCATATGCAGTTACTGCAGCTTGTGGTCACTGAGTTATTCTGTAAATTATAATATTTGAGTATCCTGTCGAAATGGTGAGTTTAGGTTGCAAGTTATTCCTTTTTATTCTTCTTCAATAGGCAGTTCTTGATAACTGAGCAAAAGATAAGAAGAGTTGAAACCATTGAGGAATCCTCAAAGGTCTGCAGAGAAAATAAATTGCCTAGAGAGCTTGTCTTGTCTTTGCAGTATACTTTGTTCTGAAAAAAAAAAGCAACTATAATTTCATTTTTTTGAGCTCATTTAAAGGAAGATACTAAGTTTTGTGTGGTTTAGGTCTCAGCTGACATACTGTGGTACACCAAGCATTTTTAAGGTTATTACAGGCTGTTGCTGAGTTACAGGGATGTGAATCAGCACAAACATCTTGCAATATACATTGCAGATTGACAGATTTATTTTTAATTCTATAACTGTTTAATGTGCTGATATTTTATAATTGGCAAAAATTAAGATTTAGTCTGTGCTAAATTACTGAGCTCTCGGCTGAATGTTGTAATTGAATTCTCAGATTCATTTTTTTGTCAGCTTTGTTGCTTTAAAGGGGTGAGTTGAAGGTCTGGTGTTTTTTAATTCCACATCATCACAGACAAAATAGTTTCAGTCCCTTTTTGTTCTGTCTGAAGCATTATGAGACTGGAGAAGGCAGGAGTTCCACTTGTGTGATGTCAGCAGTGCAAGTTGTGTCTGTTACAGATGCTGAACCTCAGAGCTGGAGCTGGAATTTGGTCGGCTGCTCTGTTGCTGGGTTAAAGAAAATTGCAGTGATTGCTCTTGAACTAGTTGTTTCCCTTTAAATTGTACTTGATGTTCTCTGGAGATACCTGGCTAATCTGAAAAAAAATTATTTTTTCTTCATGTTCCTTCTGCATGCTGTTGTGTATATGTGGTTTTTATTTATTAATATACACGTCTGGTTCAATTGTGACAGTTTCCTCATTTTTATATGCAGAATCTTGGAAACTTTATTTGTAAACTCAAATGTGAAGTTGTGGACACAAATTATAACCATACATGTTCATTTCTCAAATCTCTCCTCCTTTGATCGGAGCTGAGAATTTACACTGTTACTATCCCAATAAGGATGTAGCAAGGTTTTGGGGTTTTTTTATACTCCTGTTTTTGCAAGCTAAAACATAGAAATTTTTCATGGTTCCAAGGATATTCACTCAAATTCCCTGTTACAATTTTTAAATTTATCTCTCCAGTGAAAACATTCTTCTCATGACATGTTACTAAATACAGTTCATTGTCATTTTTTTCACCCAGTCCATAATTGTGATATGCAATCATTGAAGCAGTACTACTGCAAGTAGTACTTTACATATAAATATTAGAATGTCTGCAAGTACTTACTGCATTTATTTAGAAACTTACAAAAGCAGACTTCAGAATTTGTTCCCAGGCTCATTTGTAATATGATGTAAAGGCTGTAGAGGTTTAGCATAAGCCAGTGCCACAGTACCAGAGCTGCTATTAATGTAAATTCTTTCTATTGCTGCTCTCATTCTTTAAGTTCTATATTAATTGCCTGAAGAAATGTTTGGGGTTTTTTTTTTTTAGGTTGATAAACACAGTTTGTGTGCAGATATCTGTAACATTTTATGTGTAAAATGATGTCTGTAAAATTTTATGTAATATATTTATCTCTGGTCTAGGTGATCCTGCTCTGGCAGGACTAGATGATCTTTTGAGGTTCCTTCCAACCCCTGACATCTATGATTCTATGTAGCTGTTTCATGTAAATGACCGTAAATAATTTTTAGTTTATTAAAAGAGTGCTTTTTGAAATTTCTGGGTAGGTGACTGAGGTTTTTACATGAAAAATCCAGGCTGCTCTCTCACTGAGATAGGTTTCTACTGAGAAGAGAGGCTGTTAAATTACAGGAGCAGCACAATTGGCTGTGGTTAGTCCTGTATGAAGTCTGCTTCCAGATGGCTGTAAAATGGAATGTGGTAAAGTCTAAATTGTACTTCCAGGAGAGGATTAGTGTCATCAGTCTGCACTTTTCTAAGGAAATACAGGGCACTTTTACCTCAGAGATTTGGTTAAGTTCTGATGGTCTGCAATTACTCCTGCAGTTTTCTTCTAAACCAGGTGAGATCCATATTTGGGTTCTGATGATTAGACACAAATTTAGATAAAAATGTTAAAAGAATGTTACACCCACATAAAGTGTCAACTGGCTTCTCTTTGAAAGGATGTGGATCACTGCTCAGATCCACTCTTGTAGCAGTTGCTTATCAGCCTTAGGCTATATAAAAATTAATATATCTAATTTCTCTGTTTTTTTCTGAGTGTTGGTGTTGACTTTGTGGAAAAGTCATTTGTGCTTCATTGTTTCTGTGAACACTGGCTTTTCCTTAGAACTTTAAAATAAACATTTGCTTGTTGTTTCCTATTTATTGACTTGAATTATTGTTTCTTGTGCTGCTTTTATGACCTTAAATCCTGATCACACAGTGTCTCAAAGCTATGTTCCTGTGATTCTGAAGTAGACAAGACTGACTGATGAAACTGACTTTTATTAGCAGAAAGGCTTATGGAATATTTTCATCTTCCTAGAAATAGTTGCATTAAAAATGAAACCAGAACAGAAATCAGTATGCTAGGAAATAACCTGTGATCCTTCCTTCCTGCCACTTTAAACTCTGTGTTTCTTAACAAAACAGCAATGAATTGAAGGTAATGAATATCCAGCTACTAAAAATGAGAAGGAAATTACAGGTTTTTTTCAAGACTGACAACTTGTATCCTTTTGCATTTCAAGAATTTTAAGACCTCCTGACTGTGAAATAACAATATTGTAAATCAAGGCATAATGCTGTTCTAGAAAAAAAACAAGTCTGATCAGAAGTTTAAAGCAAAGGTTGACATACAGTAAGATAAGAATGTAAAAAATTACTGGACTCTCTGTTATCCCTTCTAAATATTTGGTATATTTGTAGCAATATATGTATCTGCAAATATTTTGTAGTTGATTGTGTAAGCAGAGTATGCCTGTGTTGTTATCCTCCAGGGCAGAGCAGATGCTGTGGTTTGTATGTTTCTAAGGTGCTGTTTCTGCATTGGATGATAAGCAAATGAATTAGTATCAGTGGTTTCAGAAGTTGGGACTGTGATGCTGTGCAAATTGCTACTCCTGTGGATTGGATTTTAGAACCTGATATTTACAACACTGGTGGTAGGGTAAAATATACATCTTTCCTGAAAAGAGATGTTGCCTCTTAGAAGAGGCAATACCTATACTGAAGATTTGGAGATACCATAATTAAAACCTTTGACCTGATTGAACACTCAGAGCTTATTTCAGACATGGAGTTCTGTGCTCAGGGCTGTAGCATTCAGTGTGCACTGTCTGTATGTAACACAGTGTGATGCATTTGCTTTCTCCTTGTCTGCTAGCTGCTTCTGCATGTGTGGGAAGGATATTAAATAAAGAACTCATGCTATGTAATAGAGGATTTTAAAGTCCTTGTAAGTTTTGTTGTTCTAGGTCAAAGTGCCTTGAAAATAAATTTCTACCTTGTGTTATCTAAAAGAGCCTTAGAAAATGTCAGAGGCACAGATTTGTTTCTTGAAGGCCTTAAAAAGAAATCATTTGTTCATGCAGTATTTTTCTATGTATGTCTTTACTTCTCTAAAGAGGCTCTAAAATAGCATCTTTTTTCATTCTTCCTTAATAGAAATCTGGTTAAGAAGTACTGTCCTAAACGTTCACCCAAAGATGAGGAACCCAGGTAAAAAATGTGCATTTCAAGTTCTGTGTGTAAGAAAGGAGGACTAGAGCATACTCTGTCCTTGTGTGGATTTTGTTTTTTCAAGATAAAGTGTTTATTTGGCTAAAACAAAGAAGAATTGTACTTGGCTTCTTAGACTTTTGATGTAATTGTTAAGCATGAAACTTGAGTTTGCTTCTATTAGTATTTTTAAGTAGTAAACATGACAGGTTGTGCTTCCTTCGTTCCAAATTAATCTTTAGCTAATAGAAAGTTTGAAAGCCAAAGTTCAGTATGCTATGTATAGTCTAGTATATTTTTTTAATAGAAAAGCAATTAGGTCTTTGTTAATAGGAAAAAGTAAAGGCAATTATATGTCCTTCAGCTGTAGTTTTTGCTTAGTTGAGTTTTTCAGTGCATTTGTATGGCAATACAAATCCAGCTATACATTTGTGTACTGAGGATTGAGACAGTACACAGAATTATCATGTTTTTGGCAAGAAGAGCTCTTAAATGGATGGCTTGCTTTGACTCCATAGACAAAATAAGTGAATGTTTAACTGTGGAGGAGAAATTTGTGCTGATCAACTTTATGATTATGTACCAGAGCAGAGAGGTGCTTGTTTTGCTGTCCATCTTCATAGCCATTTTTTTAGTTTATTTAGAATAAACACCTTTTTTTTTTCAAGGATAACTCTTATAAAGGAGAGAAAGTGGACAAGTTTCAAGTTGCATCCAGAGCATATGCTGTGCACAGTGCCTGAGATTTCATTCTAGGATTTCCTCTAGCTCTTTGGGCTATTTAAAGATCCTGAACCATAGGAATGGTGTTTCTAGTGCTAGAGTGTCTTTTGAGTTCCCCAGAGCCAATCCTATGGAGATGGCAGCGTTCCACAGAGAAAGATGTATATTTTAATGTGGTGCCTGTTTTTTTTCCCTTCTTCCCTTCCACACACATTTTCTACCCTTTGCCCCTCCTCTTCCCCCCTTTTCAGTGCCAGCCATAGTGGCACCTTACTTCAGCCAAGAGGTGGGCAGGCAAACAGGCAGCAGTCTCCAGAGCTGATAGCAAACTTGTTCTGTAGATCATCCATCGGGATGCATATGAGTGGTATGATTGGCATGTTCCACCCTCAAGACTACCAAGCACATCAACTCTGCAGCAAGTTCAGCCTGCAAGCCTAGGGATGTATGTATCCGTTCCCAAGCTCAGGCCTCTCAGGTGGCAGCTTAGGAGATGCCACTATACTACAGGGCTCTCCAGGTAGTATTCTTCTTCTTTCTTTTCCATCCACAAAAATCCATATTCTTATAAAATGTATTTGAAGAGACATTGCCACATGTAGCTCATACCAGGCTTACCTTAGGCTTTCCCAAAGTGCATTTCTGCTGTAATTCAATCAGCATTAAGGGTTTTTTGTAAAATACAATGTGATGAGGGGTTCAGGGCGTGCTACCAAAGTGCACCTACAGCTGCCTGACTTGCTGTGCCCGGGTGTCTGTGTGTCTGCTTTCTGCCAGGTTTACATCCTGCATTGCCTTCTTCAACATCCTCAACGAGCTGAACGACTACGCGGGGCAGCGGGAGGTGGTGGCGGAGGAGATGGGGCACCGAGTGTACGGAGAGCTGATGAGATATTCTCATGACCTAAAAACTGAGAGAAAAATGGTAATGTCTGCATTTGCATTTGATAAGAGGGTATAAATGGGGTTTGTTTGCCCAGTGTAATGAATTTGGCAGTAAGCAGGTTTTCTAATACGTTTGTAAAGCACGTATTTAAAGTTATTCTTTGTTTACTGGTTTACTCCAGTTATTAAACCTAAGAACTAAGATCTTGGGAGATAGTGCATACTAGTAATGTTTCTGCCAGTGTAACTTTCATCTCTGGTGCTGCTCTTAGGAGTTTTGTCTTCCAAAGAATACTAGTAACTTGTGGGAAATAGTGCACATCACACTGCATTAACCAGAGCAGGGACTAGTACTAAAAAGATCTGTAAATTAACCTTACTTATGTGATTTTAGCATCTTCAGGAAGGGCGAAAGGCTCAGCAGTATCTGGACATGTGCTGGAAACAGATGGATAATGTGAGTTTGTGTTGTGTTTTTGTTGTTTTATTTTGGGTCTTTTCCCTGACAAACTTAGTAATACAGAGTCTGTAAATGGAACCATTGTCATCTGTTGTGCTTTAATGTTCAGCTGTATGAATGTCCAAATCAGACATCATAACATCCAAAATAATCCACATTGTGTGTGTAGTTCCCTGTTAAAAAAAATCTTTTGCAAATAGCTTGTGTGTGTATTCTTGAGTGAAATCTTGGCTTTTATCCAGCATCAAGGAATCTGGTTTTAACATGGGAACAGACTTGTTTGTTCTCTTCTTCACAAGCTACTTTTTGTTTAGTGAGTAATTAATAAAGATAATTAGTTTATGAGGATGAAATCTTAAGTCACTGTATTTGACTTGAGTCTAAGAACTTGTTACATGAGGTCTGTTCTAGAATACCACTAGAGACTTACAGGAGGTAGAATTGCTTTTTAACAGAGAAAGGCAGGAAGTGAATGGCTCTAGAACAGATTATAAACTCATTTTTCTTGAGAGACATAAAATTCAAGCAAGTGTGTTCAAGATGTATTCTGATATTCTGCTGAGTCTTAGAAATGTAGTATATATGATATGATTCTATGATATCTTTGCTCAAAATTATTGTGAAGCAGGACTGGAGAGGAAAATTTCTGTTTTGTTGTGGACTCAGATAAGCAATGTCTTGTTTCAGTGTCATGCCAAAGAGTTTTAAATCATGGTCAGAGGATCAGAGCAGATGCAGATGTGTTAGTTTTAGAAGGGTAGATTACCCTTCACCAGGGTAATTCCCCCAGCTCACTTCAAACAATCATTGTGTTCTGTGCACTATATTTGTGTGCAAAATCAGTCTTTTAAATGCACACAGCCTGGAAGGGACACCCTAACCTCAGTTGTCTGACTTTGCACTGAAGCAGGAGAGCAGAGCAGGGCTGCCACCATGCCTGTTGCCAGTTTGTCTCTAGAGATACTAACTTCTGGAGACACCAGGCTCTCCCACAGCACCTGTCTTGCCAGCAACCAGGTATATTGAACATCACACTCCTTGAATCCTGCTGTCTGTGCTGCTTACAGCTGTGTCAGCTGATAGGAAAATTAGTGCATTTATTTAAATGTAAATAATAAATTAAAATTGATCACTGAAGAATGGAACTTGAAAGTTTTACTCGTAAAAGTCCAGGTTTAAGTTTTCTGACCCCTATCTATTTTTTTAGGTTATTGCAATCAGGCTAGAAAGTGGACTTGTCTCTTTATAGTTAACTTTGGATCTTTGTAGTATGTTATTTTGTGTTTTGATTATCTGGTATTTTATAGCAATATTACAGTTGTTTCCATGCCTTGTACTTCAGGGAAATAAGTTCTAAATAGAAGACTTTGCAATTTTTAAGCTTGGTTGCTGTCAGAACAATGTATTCAAACATACTCAGTGAATGTAAGATATTTAAATGGAAGCTTTGATATTTAGAATTACTGTACAAAATCAAAAGGGGATAGTGGCTGTTGAAGCAGCACATTGTGACTTTTGTAGAGCAAAAAGAAATTTGAGAGAGAGTGCAGAGAGGCAGAGAAGGCACAGCAGAGCTACGAAAGACTGGACAACGACACTAATGCTACGAAAGCTGACGTGGAGAAGGTAAGAGCAGTGGCATTTCTTTACTCTTTCAAAAAAGCTTTTATTTGCATGTTTATTGTCAGTGCTGGAAAAGCATTCTTTAAACATATAAATTGTGTATAAAATATGCTTGCTTATCATGTGCAAAATGAAAGTTACAGTAAAATATAAGATAAAGAGGGAGTATGCTTCATTTTTCTTGAGATGTTGATTGTCTCCCTCAGCCAGGCTTTCTGGTATTTGGTACCTTAGATGTATGTTCAGTCACTTCTGTGTATTTAGGATATACACATTTAATCAACGTGGCTAAGGGAGCTAAAAATGATCATTGCACTCTGCATATGGCAAACCAGATCTGTGGACTGTCAGCCCATATGAAGTCTCACATTCTTTTTATTTCAATTATAAGGCTGTCAGTTTTGAAGGCCTGTTTTTGCATAGCTGGTAAAAGATACTAAAGTAATGCTGCATGTCACTGAAAAGCTTGAGATGTTTGAACCAATTACCCTTCCCTAACAGGCTAAGCAACAGTTAAACCTGCGCACACATATGGCTGATGAAAACAAAAATGAATATGCTGCACAACTACAGAATTTTAATGGGGAGCAGCACAAACACTACTACATTGTCATTCCTCAGATTTATAAGGTAAATTAATTGACAGAGAAAGTATGTCTGATCTTCTAAGGGAGATGCAGATCTCACCTTAGCACACTGATGGAGTAATTGCAGTTGTCTCCCAGGAGAAACAGTTCAATCATCTGTGTTTCTAGCTTGGACCAGAGTTTTGATTTATTGCCTTTATTCTTCTAGAGTTAAAATCCATTATTATTGTAAGATATCACATTTTTTTTAAATCTCCAGTAAGAGCAGAAAGGCCTAGTCTGACTTTCTCTCAGGACTATGCTTTTATTTCCTTGCAAATATTTGGTAACATTCTGTGGGAAGCCCTTGGGAGAGAGATTTAGCATGACTGGGTGGTTGTTTTGTTTCAGACAGATGAAATTGGATGCTGCTTGAGACATCTGCCTTTGATAGATACTGGAAACATCCAACTTATCCCATTTTTCATAATGTATTTACTATGGCTTTTGGGGTTTTTTGTGTTTTGTTTGTTGGTTGTGGGTTTTTTTTTTCACTGTCAATTAGATTAAAGGTCCAGGGCTATTATCTTAATAGTATTTCTCTTGAACTTGTACTTTGTCGTGTTCCAAGATATTTTTATTACAAACCTTACATAATTGTATTCTTTTTGCACACTTCTAAAGGAAATAGTTTGTATTTTAAAACAGAGAGCGTGTGTAAACAGCATGTGATTCTAAAGTTTCTAATTTTTCCTTTTATTTCATTGTAAAGATTCATTGGAAAGTATAAAAATAAAAGGAAGATAGACATATTTATTGCCAAAGAGAACTAGGAGAGAGTGAGTAGATGTAGAAATGAGTAGAATTTTTTATTCTAGTTTTCCTATTTTTGCCTGTGAAAAATACTTTAAATAGCTGGCTGTAGACAGAATATACATGCATTAAAAAATAATAGGGAAAAGAAAGTCCAGTCTTAACATCGTTTCTAAGAATGAAAGATTATCAACTCCTTGAAGTTACTCCTCTGGGTGTCTTAAGTTTGTATCTAAAATGACTGGATTTTTTAACTTATGTTCTCTTTTGTTAAGCAAATAAAAATACTGGGAAGGCATGGAAATTCTGTACTGCAGACATCAGGAGTGGGGGGGAAAACTGCAAATAAAAGCTTTATTTTCTCTTTGTGCTTGCAGCAACTTCAAGAAATGGATGAGAGGAGGACTGTCAAACTCAGTGAGTGCTACAAGGGCTTTGCAGATTCGGAGCGCAAGGTCATTCCCATTATCTCGAAATGCTTAGAGGGGATGGTCCTTGCAGCAAAGTCAGTTGATGAACATCGAGTAAGTAGAACTGAGACTCACACTGTTCATGCACAGTTAACAAGTGGTGCAGAAGCTGTGGAGAGGGGTGGGACAGACTCAGGGTGCACGGGTATCTTTCTGCTGTCAGACCTTTGTCTCTTGAAGAGTGTTACACTTCAGTTTTAGCCCAAATGGGCACTTCCACTTCCCGTGTCTTTCTCTTCCTGTTTTATTGCTTTCTTGTCATCTCAAGATCTTTGACAGTTTCTCACTGTATATGATTTTTGGACACGTTTTGGTTATCCTGAAACATCCTAGAACACCACCATGGTTGCTGTTTTCTGAGTGTAGCATTAAATCATATAAAGGGTGTTCAGTTAAGAAAGGATCATTCTGTGTCCTGTTGAATTGCAGCTATTGGCACTTCCTTCTTATTCCTCCTAATATAGATTCATCCCTATTATGTCTTAATACATCTAGTTCCTTAGAGTTGTCTTCATTTCAGTGCTAATGTTGAAGGATTAGAAGGTGGAGTAGTAGCTGGCCCCAAAGCATGTCCTGTTTTAAATTTGTTGATAATCCTTGAGGAGTATTTGCTGGATTTAGAATAGCTGGGTGTGTTTTGATTTACATTCATGGTAACACTGCTGAGGAAAACAGCATAGGCTACCTTAGCATGTCCATAAGCATGCATTTTGAGTTCTCTTGCTTTACCATCTGTGCATCTCTGCAATTAAAGGGAAAATTTATGTCTTTGTGTTTTTTTCTCTCTGGTTCTTGATGGGTTTGCTTGTTTTGCTTTTTAAACTCCTTCATGTCCTATGTTTAGGACTCTCAACTAGTGATAGACTGCTTCAAATCTGGTTTTGAACCTCCTGGAGATTTTCCATTTGAAGATTACAGTCAGAATATTTACAGAACCATCTCTGATGGAACCATCAGTACACCAAAGCAGGAAGGAATGAGAAGTGATTCAAAAACTACAGTGGGCAAGGCTAAAGGAAAGCTGTGGCTATTTGGAAAGAAGCCAAAGGTAACAACTACAAAATTAATATTTTGAAAACTAAAATGTGAAGCTCTAGAGTGCATGGGAGCAGCAATTCATTTATTTTAAAATAATCTTCCAGTTCCTGCCACTGTGTTTTAAGACATGTAAGGACATTTGTAAGTGTGAGTAGGATTGGATACTTGCCATATTAAAAATCTAGTTGTCATTGGGGAAAGATTTGTCTGGGAATGTTCTTAATAGTTATCTGATAAAAGTAGCTTCCCATTTCTGTATTTCTTAAGTTTCTGTAAGGACTCCCTGCAGTTGCATAGAAAAGGTGTTAATTATGAATGTAAAAACAGGGGGAGGAGGCAGCATGCTTTGAAACTGGGCAGAATTCAGAGTTCTCTTTTATACTAAAAAAAGCAACTCCCTTCTAATTGTCATGTTTTGTACATGTTTATAGACAAAGGTGTTGCATATTTTTCATTATATCTGCTGCTAGTTTTGAAAACCTCTGGGGTTTATATGAAAGCATTAAAATTAATAATCTCACGTATGGTAAAATGTATTGGTGAGGCTCTCTACAGGTAAATGTCCCAGAAGAAATACTCCTGTGAAATGGGTAAAAATATTCATGTGCTCCAGAAAAAACTGAAAGCAGAGAAGTTACTTTATTCTTGTATATTAGATGAGTTTCAATTAACAATTCCTGTGCCAGATGCCTTCATGGATCAACAGAAAAGATTATCAATACATGTATTAGCTATAAGTGAATAATGAAGCATATACATATTTAAATTTTATGCTAGGTCTTTATTTAGCACTGGAGCATATCAGTGGGTCATTCTAATGATTTCCAGAAATTTCTATGAGTTTATTTTAATGCTCCAAGTCAGTTTCTGCCATTTATTATAGGAAGCAATTTTTGGCCCTTGTTAGTAGTAGGATTTATTTTGGATTTGATGGTATTCCAAGAAAGCAGATCTTTACAGAACAAAGGGTTTTATAGCTCATTCTTTATTTCCTCTTCAGTAGACTATGAAACTGCAGCTGTGTGTTCAAATGACAACTGGGTTGTTGAGTTTTCCTGCAGTAGAATTAATGGCTGATAAGAGTTTAAATGCATTGATGCACTGGGATATTTCTTGCATTCAGGTGCAGAGGGTGAGTGAGGTTCAGCCTGTTCTGAGATCATGATTACCAGTTAGACAACAGGACATCTTCCCAAGAATATTGAGAGGGAAGCTATGAAAATCTGCATGAGTTTTCAGCCTGGATCTTGGCATTTGCTGTAGCCAGTAGGAATTCCCCAGTATGGTAACAGGTGAAGAAAGCTGACAGGATTTCCCTTGTATTTATTCTCAGCCTTCCTGCTCCCTATAGGGAATTGCAGCTATACATAGCTGTATACATACTGCATGCATCTCTTCCTTAGGGACCTAGAGGAAATGAAGATTGTGTCCCTTTTTTTTTAACATGCTTGCCAGGAGGATGGGGGTGTGCTCTACAAAACAGCAGCTGAGAGCAGAATACCAGGGGATACATTTTCTAACTCCAAATACAATTTACAGTTTTTAAAAGATACTCTTAAATAGCTTATATAAAAATACACTGGTGTATAGTAGCTGGAGTATTCATGGTGGCATTTGAGCCTTCATTTAGCTGAAACTGTGGCTAGTCTTGATTTCCAGATACAATTTACCTACTTCTGATGTTGTCAAAGATGTAAAAGCCTTTTGGAAAGGGACTGGGTTGTGCAGCAGAGGAAACAGTTCAGTAGAATTGAGCTGAGGAGAAGCAGCAGAGGTATGAGAGACAAAAAAACACATGGGAGGAGCAACTTGAAAACAGGGGAGGAAGCAAGTGGAGGAAGTTCTGGTGATGACATTAGGAATGCCACAGAGCCATTGGGTCAGTCCAGCTTGACTACAGAGACTGAGGATGTTCTCTATAGGTGAGCCTAGTATTTCTGCTTTAGCCTGCCAGGTAGGGCACATCAAACTGGGGAGAGAGGGTGGCCAGGAATGCACAGCCTTCCAGAATGGTGTTAACTGAAGCTGGGAAAAGCAGAACTTGTGTTCTAAGAAAAGAAGCAACTTCTGCATCTTGTTAGGCTCTTGTGGATGTGTTGAGTCTAAAACTTTTTTGAATACTTCTTCATTCTCTGTACCAGTCTGTAACTGAAGATTAATTCATGACAGAAACTTTTTTTAAACCAGTACAGTTATAGTGTAAATGTATCTGGAATGTTAGAAGTTGTTTCTGTGTTGGATGGAAATTCTATTTTTTTTGTAAGACAGAATTTTCATTTTAAAATCACTTTGAACATTTGGCTTATTTATTGCTTTCTTTATTTCCACATTAGCCACAATCCCCACCCCTAACCCCTACTAGTTTATACACATCCAGTACTCCTAATGGGTCCCAGTATCCCATATTCTCCATTGAACCAGTGCATTATTGCATGAGTGACATAAAAACAGGGAAGCCCAGAATTCCTTCTTTCAGAAGCCTCAAAAGAGGGGTAAGTTTGATAACAAGTTGAAATGCATGATGGGCTATGAACAGTGTGTTTGTGGTGTGGCTTTTCTAATGCTCTTCACCCTCATTATAAGGCTTGTTGTGTTAAAAGTAACACCTATAAGGTTGCTTTTAGGATACTTTATTTCATATTATACAGAAGTTACCAACAAGTTTAAAAGAAAATAAAATAGAAATACTCTTTATTGCATTCTAAACACTTGTGCCTAAAGAAAGGTGTTATAAAGAGGGTGCTCAGCATGTGTTTGGTACCAGTCTTGACTGTTGTTCACATTCACAAATGTTTTCCTACCATCATGTAAATATTTTGACAGTAACTTACCATTGGTTATATAGTCACTGTAAAAAAAACCAGACTTGATAGATCAGGTCTTATTTGCTGGCTTCTAATTGAAATAATAGTTTGTTATGACACTGGACTAGGAAGGGAGAAGTTTCTTTTGTACATCAAATGCTCCATAGCACATGGTGCTTGCAGATTTTGAAGTATTGATTTTTTAAATATTACAGTTTTAATTCATTTTCTGATTAATAAATTGTCCTTGTCCAAGGTTCTTTTTGGTAAATTTATTGAAAAATTACTACCAAATGCCAGCTTCTGAGATTGATCAATTCAATTACTAATTTATAGTGGCATATTTTGCAAATAAAATTAGTCTGGAAGACATTAAAAGGAAAATGTCAAGTGGTTTCCTAGTAACATTTACAGTACTAGTGATAATTGTACTGGCACTTTCAATGTTAGTGAAACATAGGGTGCCCAGTTTATGTACATTTTATGGCATTTATTTATCCAAATAGTGGGATAAGTGGATGAATTTGATTATATGTAAATATAATTCATGGTTTTCTGATATTTGAAAAAAAATATTACTTTCTGTGTCATGAGCATCAAGAGTAGATTACTGTTGACAAAATGTGGAGATAAAGTACAGTGTTTTATTGCACTAAAATTTAGACTTTCAAAATATGTCATTTTGAAATACAATGAGTCACACTTAAAACTTACTTTCTTGATTCCACCTCCTCCTTGTTCATTGCTCAGTGTGCTGGTTCCTGGCTCACACACAGCACTGCCTCCTGTCAGTACTTCTGGAACCTCTTACTGAGGCAAAGATCATCTCCTGACAAACACAGAATGCTAATGGAAGATGCATTTTTTAATTCTTACAGTTCATTGTTCATGGTCTACGAGTGAATTAATTTAATATAGTATTCCATAAAATCAGCAGATATCCTACAAACCCAGGTTGACTCGGATATCTGTCAATATTAAATAGCTAATCTCTAGATCTTCAGGATGAACATTTAATTTTTATGTATTGTGGAATGTCTTGCAAGCATTTGAACAGACAGCACATTCTCACATACTGAGTGCCTTTTCAACTTGCAGTTCTAATTGAATTTTTTAGTCTCCTTGGTCAGTCTTGAGGCAGTGCTTCAGTTGCTGGTATGTGATGGGGTCTTTGCTGAATGCCACTTGATACATGCTCCAGCATTTAAAGGGTGGCTGCAATTAAAGGGAGGCTCCCTGTTTATAAGGAGTCACATGGAGAAGATGAGGGATAATGGGTACAAGTTACTCCAGGGGAGATTCTGATTGGACACAAGGAAAAATTCCCAGAGAGAACAAGCAGCCATTGGAATCATCTCCCCAGGGGAGTGGAGGGTTTCCCAGCACTGGACGCTTTAAGATTTGGGTGGGTAGGAGCTGGCCCATCTTGTCTAGGCTGTGCTTTTGCCAAGAAAGGTTGGACAGATGATCCTTGAGGTCCCTTCCTAAGCTGGTCTTCTGTGGTAGATCCATTGTCAGCAGTGATACTGAAACCTTACTTGTGTTTTCTTGGAAAGCTCTTTCTAAAGGGAACAAGAAGTTTATTCTGTAGCATTTTTACATCTGTGGATTTCACTGAGGTTTCTACCAAAGTATCATTTGTGAAGGTGCTTCACTTTCCTCATGCCAGAAATTCTGGTTTTGTGCATGTGGCCCAGTCAACAGCCTGAACAGCTGCTGGGGTCATCAGTGATGTGGGTGATGTTCACCTTCTAAGTTGCTTGGCCCTCTGGAAAAGCTTGTCCAGACTCACTGAAAGCAGGGTAGATCTGCAGAATGCTGTGAATGAAGACACAACACCCATGTTTCATTGTGTCCTCTAAGGATAAAGTCTTTTTAAATGTCTTTGTCTGGACTGAAACATTTCTAGGGCAGTAGCAATGACCCAAATGCTGTTTTCAGAAAGTAAAGTTACTAACTTCTACACTTGGAAAAGGTCTTTCTAAGTAAAAGCTTTGTAAAAACTCCATTGTAAAAGTGATGGTAGTGGACTGTTAGCTGTACTTAACAAAGGATTTGGCTTCATCATCATCAAAATCCTGCTATTTTGTGCAGTGTTGGCTGTGTGTTTGTTTCTTCTCCTATAATAGAAGTATTTTGGTGTATCATTTGAAACAGTAAAATTCAAAACTAGTTTAATGAAGTTGTGTATTAGAATTTAAGTTAAACTATGGATTATCATCTAGTAATTTTTTTTAGTCTGTAATTTTTAAAGCAAGAGTGTATTTCTGATGATTGTAGTTTGCTTTTCTCATGCTCATAGTAAAAGGTATTTTTTATAAATTACAATTGTAATCCTTAAGTACTAATTTAGAGATAGATTTTTTTAGGCAATAATCATTTTTGTGACTGGTCATTGCATGTGAATAATTTGCCCTTTCTTTCTGTTTTCAAATGAACTGTGCAGTGGTCGGTGAAGATGGTAAGCCCCTGTGCTGATCTGTCTGCTGTACTTCTGCTAAGATAGCATGAAAGTTATCTTGACAGTGTTGCCATATCATAACTGCTTTCAGTCAGGTGCTGAAATACATCTTCAGATTTTCCTCTCTCATACACAGTCATCCTAACCATCCATGCTTAATGTCAGATAATCAGATGTGTGATCTGGCTGCAACAAAAGCTGTGAGATTGGAATTTTAGGGTTGACTGGTATTCACAAGTTGGTCCTGGTGGAAATACTTTGTGATTTTCTCTTTGCTGGGGGATTGTTAAAGCATAAAATTAGGTATATTAAAATATCACTCCCTTAACAAAAACATTGCGGGGGAGATGTTACTTTATGCTTGGAGATAGTAGAAAGCTATTAAATTAAATGAAAACCACACCTTAATCACTGTTCTTCCTTTGCAGAGTAAATCAGTAAAAATTCACAGCAAGACCTCTGCTGTTCTGAACCTTGCTGTAGGAAATTCTGGTTTTAACTGACCTCTCAGGAAGATCAATACAGAGGATGTGACTTTGTTTCTTTGTAGTGTGTAAAAGCACCTGAAAGTATTTTAATTCTTTTTTTTTTCTCCAGAAAGGAACACTTCTGCTTTATTTTGGAAACACTGTATCTTGACTTTCCTCCTTTTATGGTGTTTTGTATTCCTGTCTTAAAAAGCAGTGAGATTATTGTTTTAGAAGTGCAGAAGAACCCAGAAGCTGAGGGGTAGGAAGGTTTTAAGAGGGAGGGATTAGAAACTTGCCACCTGACCCTAAAGGCTGCTTGTGTCAAAACACCAGCTCAGGTTTCTGATGAGTTTCTCCAGGACAGAAGCAAAGCTGCCCTGTCTGTCTGCCTCTGGGGACAGGTCCTGCAATGGCAAGGGGGTTTCTTCTGCTAAAACAAACTTTTTTAGGCAACTAGGACACAAATAATGTAACTTAAGTTTCTGTTACTGTGAACCATATTTCCTTCTTACACTCTCTATGTCTCTCACCCTGAGGGGAAGAGTTTTCATAACAAGACTCACAAGATAGGTAGAAATCTCTCTCCATGCTTTACTCTCCCAAGTCATTCCATCCTGTTTGCAACAGGCCTTGGCAAGTTTGGGCTCATAACAGGTGGTCTTCAGTTTGGAAAGGAAGAGTTCTTTTTTTCCTCCCTGAAACATTTGTTTTTTTAAATAGTGAAAAAGGTGACTTGGAATATTTGAGCACGTTTTAATTTAGATGAATAAATTTATGTAAGTAACAATTGTGATGTTACAGAGGCTTTGTTCTGTGCTCTGTGAACTAGTTTTAGTCGAGGTAAAAACACTTCAGAATTTTTTAAGTTTTAATATGTTTTCTAGCAAAATTACTGAATTTCTGGAAGAAAACTGTAATAGGACTTTGGAATGAAGATCCAAAGTACAGTATTTTTCTTTTCATAGCATCTAAATCTCCATAGAACACATACGCTCCAGAGAAAGAATCAGTTACTGGCATGTTATCCTGTCCTTTCTAAATTTGCTTTAAGTGCAGTGAGTGGCTCAGCAGATTTGGAATGACATCTGTGAGCCAACTGCTGCAGAGGCAGAGAGAGTCTTGAATGAATGACTACGGCCTGGCAGCAAGAACGTGCATTTCTTCTGTTGTGGTCTCTTCCAGAGCTGTGTGTCAAAGTAGAGGTTTTGAGAAGGGCCATCCTGCTTCCAGTGAACGCTGTCCATGTGTGGGTCTGTCAGCTCAGCTCTCCAGCTCTGGGCTGCCTGTTAATGGTGTTTCTGCTTGCAGGGCCCTGCACTAGAAGACTTCAGCCACCTCCCTCCAGAGCAAAGGCGCAAGAAACTGCAACAACGAATCGATGAACTCAACAGAGAACTACAGAAGGAAACAGACCAAAAGTGAGTGCTTTTGTCACTTCTGGCACAGTCCTCTCTCTCTCTTGAAATCTCAGCTGACAGTGTTCAGAAGCTGGGCGAGAAGACACTTCTCCAGACTATTGCAAAGTGGTTTTTAGTTCATGGTTTATTGTCTGTAGGCTCTGTGAGCATTGCTTCCTTCTGCTTTACTGTAATACACATTTTGATCCTAACTTTGCATAGTTTTTTTGGACAAGAAACACATTTAAGAAAATTACAAACCAATGTGCAGGTCTGCTGATCAAGAAAGCTGCAACTTAGTGCATTGAGAGTGTTAATGTGTAGGAAACTGTAACAAAATGTGGGAAACAGTACTGAGACTGGATAGAGACAGCTGGGAGTTCACTGGGTGCCTGTGTACCACATGGCAGGAGGGCACAGTGCCAGGGTGACAGAATGGGAGGAGGGCTCAGGTGTGGCCTGGGCAGCAGTAGTTCCTCATGTTTGTGCTCAGAAGCTAATGGGTCAGGATTTCAAACACAGAAACATCATTTTAGCTGTACTGGATCAGGATGTGATGTTTTACGTTATCGTTATTCTTGGGGTTTGTATGTTTTTAGAGATGCCCTCATCAAGATGAAAGATGTTTATGAAAAAAATCCCCAGATGGGTGACCCCAGCAGTTTGCAACCAAAACTAACTGAGACTATGAGCAACATGGACCGTCTGCGGATGGAGATACACAAGAATGAGGTTAGACTCAGACAATCCCTTGGAAAATGTAAAGATGTGGTAGATGTGGTTTGCTGTAGGTGTTTTGTAGAGCACACAGAAAAACCACCTGATCATGTAGCGAGAATAAAAACTCCTAAAAGTTGTAAATGTTCAGAATTTCTTGGTAACCACTTGTTCTGAAATTCATACATGGTTAATTTTTTTTCTTCAAGGCTAGCACTGAGTATAAGCTAAGCACAAGGAATAGCTTCAGTCTTTGTGTGAAGTAATTATTCACATGTGACTGCAGTCTCTGTGTGGCTGTGTCCTGACAGGTGAACTGTTTGCAGTTAGGTGTGTTTATTAAATTATTTTTGCTGATTTAGAATCAAGTTTTCTTTGACACCAATATTTGTCCTTTTCTTCAAGGCCTGGCTCTCTGAAGTTGAAGGTAAAGTAGCAGCCAGAAGCGACAGGAGGCACAGCAGTGATATCAACCACCTGGTGACACAGGGCAGAGAGAGGTCACTATTCTATCCCTACTGCTTTTATGTCTCACTAGAATCAGTACATCTCTGTGATAGTTAACAGTAGGCTACTTACCTTCTGAAAGTTCATGTCGTTCTAAAGGAAAAATCTTACTGGTTCTGAATTTCAGAGGTCACTTTGTGTCATTATGGTAACAAAGAAGTTGTGAGTGTGAGTGAAACATGCACTTATTCAATAGCAGTGACTTTTAAAGGATTTTTCCATTTTTTAAAAAACTTTTCCATTGCACAAGGCTCACCAGTCTTCACGTGTAGAGGCGGGTATGTAAAATTTATGTTTACTTCTGTGGCAGAATTCAGCCCAAGCCTTTGATAGATCTGAGTATTTTCAGAAAATCCCTTTCCAGTGGATAGGAAAACTGCTGCCTGGCATTCCCAGAGTGAGGGCCAGGGTCTGCCCTTTCTGCCAGGCACTTGTGTTCTGAGTTGTAGAAGGAAGATCTCTCAGTAGTCCTCACGCTCCGCCCCTTGCATTGCAGCCCTGAGGGGAGTTACACAGATGATGCCAACCAGGAAGTCCGAGGCCCGGCCCAGCAACATGCCCATCCAGGAGAGTTTGATGATGAGTTTGAAGATGATGATCCCTTACCAGCTATAGGACATTGCAAGGCAATATATCCATTTGATGGTAAGGCTAACAGCACACACACTCTGCTTCCTTGACTGGAAGGCATGGAGTATTTGTTATAGAGAAAACAGCTGCATTAACTGTATGAGCAACTAGTTGCTGATAGGATCAGTGGAAATATGCTGTACATCACTTCAAGTCAAGAGCGGTTCTTTAGTGCTGGTGTAAGATCAGCAACAGCTATTGGCAAATGCTCAGCTTTACAATTTGGGCTGGGCTGTCTGGGAGCCTGTCTGACCATATGTTCTCTTGCACAGATTTTGGGTTCTTCCTGCTTATATATAATCTGGAAGATACACCCCGGAAAAAAGTTAACTTAAATTCTGCCTTAACACTGAGACTTCTTTGCCTTTTGTGTTTCCTAGGTCATAACGAAGGCACCCTGTCAATGAAAGAAGGGGAGATTCTCTACATTATTGAGGAGGACAAAGGCGATGGGTGGACAAGAGCTCGAAGACATAATGGAGAGGAAGGCTATGTGCCAACATCATATATAGATGTAACGCTAGAGAAAAACAGCAAAGGTGCAGTAACCTATATCTAACAGTAACTGGCAGCTTTCAGTTGTACCTTCCCCAGGGAAAATAGTGGAAAAATAGTAAGTTACACAGGTTCCTGGAAAGCATTAGCTTATCAGCACTCAGCAGTGGTCTGTTTGCAATGTGAGTTTGCTATAGAGTTTTTTTTCAGAGATGACCACATTAAATTATGCATCTTAACACTGGGGTGTAATTTTGACCTATGTCTTCTGCTTTAACTGATCTAGTGCCTCTGCTTTACAAAGCATTAAATCCAATTCAGCTATTACACTGAAAAATAACCCAGGGTTCCTGCTTGTTCTATAGAATACTTAGCTTTTATAGGGAATTGAACAATTAAAAATCTCTTAAGATTCACTGTTGCCACTTTTATGACTTAAACTATGTGCTTAAAACAAGAGGGGTTTTTCCTCTAATAACTAACTGAACTCAGTTACTGAAAATTATTAATTTCCTTCCTTAGCAAATAGTTGGCAGCTTTCACTCCTTAAACAGGAAAATGTTTTCTGATTCTGAAAGTTCAACAGAAATACTCAGGAAAAAACATGATGAATGCAAACAAAGTCCACTGACATGCCTGTCTCCTTCCTTTTCAGTACTTGTAATGTAGAATGTTGCATACTGGGCACAACTTTGTTGTTTAGATGCCTTGCACAAACAAAAAAAGAGACCACATGTAATTCTTGATGTCTCACTGAAGCCTCTTTCTGGTCCTGAAATGGGAATGATGATTCTATATTCTTAATCTGTGCCAGTAAGCTAAGTGCATCATGTTTAGTTTGAAATCAAGGTCTTAAGTGTGCACTAATTCCCCTCACTGCATTGTACTGCTTGATTACTTAAAACAAAAAACAAGGCTACCTAAAAGCTATGGTTTGCATTTGTGATTTCTGAGGGGCATATGTGGAATTCAGTACAAGGCTAATGTGTAGCCACTGAGAATGGCCTGTTAGAACTGAGCACACTTCTCTGTCTTCTAAAGGCCTTCAGTAACTTTGTTCTTTTCTTTTTCCTCTTGGACTGCAGGTTCCTGAAGCGGGTTTCTGAGAAAATGGGCGAGATCTTGAAGGAGGTTACATGCAGCTGCTGGGGGGGTGGGGGGGGGACTAGACTGGGAGGCCCAAGGGGAAAAGCTAGTTGCATGAATGCATGCAGACATACATTTAGTCACTAACATCTTAGCATCTCCATACATAGGTAAGGATGTATTACAAATTCTTCAATTTGTGCAGGAAAGTAGAATTCCATTACCAGAGTAAAAAGGCTACTGCTCCTAAAATTGCTTTATTTTCGTTGTCCTAGGTTGTCCCAGATTCACAAACCATATTTTAGCTTGTGCTATGTTTAGATTATCTCAAGTGTGCTCTTTTCCAACTCATTTTAATTGGCAGTCATTTAGATCTATCAGTTACCAGTCTGCCTGTGCCACCTCCATCTCGCTGTTAACCTCCTGCATGCCTCGGGACAGTTGGGCATGTCTGCATAACACTTGGCCACCATTGCTTGTCTTGTTTGGTAACAAACCATTTTCTTTAAGTATCTTCAGCACTAGAGTCTCATCCCAGTATCCATGTATGCTGCTATAACTATACCACTGCAACCATCATTACATTCCAGTTTTTGGTATAACTGATGAGAGACCGTAATGTATTTGTGTTGATTTGGGGAAGTAATACATCTCAGCTCTAGCCTACAATGCAATCAAGAGAAACTCCTAGACCTGTGGTCCATCTTCAGCACTTCAGTAACCTGTTGTGAGCACTGAAAACCTGGAACACCACCAGAGAGATTCACCACTGCAAGCTAATGACTGTTTTCAGAAGTCAACCACTTGCCATTCAAATGCTGCCTTAAAACTCGAGTGCCTAAATCTGTTGTTTGCCAACACTACCACTGACAGTATCCCACCAAGGGCTTTGTGTCTCAGCTCTTCCCACAGTGCTGCAGCTGCTGAGGTAGCCACGGTAGGTGTTTTCTAGAGCTCTACTTTACTGGATACATGGTGCACCATGAATTTTATACATTGAAATGTCTATCTCCTCATTTGATTTTAATATTTTTTAAAAATATTTTTATGGAAACTGTCTTTTAGTTTTTCACTCTGAGGTTCTAATTTTAATTACTGCAGTGCTAGTCCATTTCCAGGTGATGCTTCATTGTATGGACCAGTTGAAATTTGAGTGATACTTCGTAATGATCTATGTGCACTTTTACTTGTAAACAATTGAAATTTGGATATGTTTATACATGTAAATATAGTTGTCTGCAGTGCCCCTATGACTTTGTTGTCTTGCCTTCCATTTGTTGTTCTATTAATAAGTACATCGTATCAGATTTATTAGGGTGATAAGAATTAGACTAGAGTTGTTGCTGGGGGGAAGGGATACTTAAAGCAAGCTTGTCAGCCCAGCCACCTGCTGCTTGGGGAAATGAAATAATAATCAAAACATCCTGTTTTTCTGGGGTCTGAAGCAATATTTGGATGCAGCAGTGCTGGATTCTTTCTAATTTCAGTGTTATTAGGAACTGTGCTACCAGTAAAACTGAATTTGAGTGATCTGTGTAGAGGTTTATTCCTTTTTTTTTTTTTATGTATACCACTATTACACAGCTTGACCTAGTATATTATGGGGGCTATTAAACTCTGAAGTTTAGATTTTTGGAGCTTGTATACAGGGTTATTTATATAATAATGTGACATTACTCAATACTGACAAAACTACTTAGGTAGTTTTTTTGGGTTTGGGGTTTTTGGGGGTTTGTTGGGGGGTTATGTTGGTTTGTGGTTTTTGATTTTTTTTAAATTAGTGGTTTTTTTTTATTTTGAAGTTAGAGAAAAAGAAGAAATGTGATCTGTGTATTTTCTGCTAAAGGGTCTGTGGTTTGCCTGGCTAAGAGCCTTGCAGGTCAGTAACAACACTTCCTGGTAAAGGACTAAACGTTCTTTTCACGCTACTGTTTGTTTTTCTAAAACCAGGATTTGCTTCCTTTGAAGGCAGGTTGCTTTCATAAGGGATAGTGCAACATGTATGAGGGTTATTAAGCATAGGAAAAAAACATCTGTACTTGCACATCTAGTTATAAATCACTTACTCTAAAATTCTGAACGTGAGTTGTCTTAAAGAATCTTACATTTTCCAGTAATTTTTAATCCTTTTTTGTGCACATGTTGATTTCGTAAATGTTAAATGCTTTGTTTAAAAATAGTGTTCTCTGTTGAGAATATTTTCATGGAATAAAACAATCTTTTCACAGTCTAAGTAATTAGCTTCCCCATTTGTCTTCTGTTAAGACTGAGAGGGAGACTTTCACTGCAAGGTCTGTAACCTCTTGTTCTGGTGTTTGAACCTCTACTGTGACTGTAATTGGGAGTCAACTCGAGTTTTGGAGCTGGTGTTCTTGTTAGCCTCTTGAAATACTTTTCAGTGCTGTAAGTAACATCTCACTCCAGAATTAGCCTTACTGACAACAAACAGCTGAAGCTCTAACCATAGTTCATGGTTAAATATTTACACAACTTCTGAGGATAATGCTTATACACTGTTGTGTGTGAGGAGGCAGAATGTGCCACTCGGGCACTCTGTAAACACCGTGCCCACCGACTTCCTGGGAAAAGTGCTAACAGCTTCTGCTGTGCCTTCATCTAAGGAAGAAACAAAATACCAAAGGAAATTCACCTCAGTAAATGAAGCAAGTTGAATACATACATACACCCACATTTACTCATAGCTGAAAGCATTTTAATTGTCTGGATTGTTCATTCTTGCCATTTAATCATTCATTCCTGGCAGCAGGGCAGTTGTTCAGGTTTCAGCAAAAGCCAAACTACTACAGGTGCTGTCTTCAAAAAACCCTAAGTTGTCCCAGCACATACACAACCCATTTTCTACTTTCATAGGTAGCAATAGTTGAGCCTTCTGTTGTGGTCACAGATCCAGGATCACTTTGCAACCTGCAATATTTCTGTGATTTGCAGCTGTGCACATCACTCTGCATACAGATACACTTTATTCACACTTCCATGGACAGTGCTTCATATTCATTAAAGGAAAATTATACAACCATTTTGCTGCAATGTCACAAACTTAATCTAGCATTTTATTTACACTATTTGCTTCACTTAAAATATTAAGAAGCCAACATTCTTACTCCTAGGCATTATCAAAACATTGCAACTCTGGAGAAATGCAAAAATGACCTACCTGCTTAAAAGGATCATTAAATTATTTTGTGACACAGTCAATAAATAATTTATTTAGAAATCAGTAGTTTTAAAACAAGTGTTCATTGTGCAGTTAAAAGTTCTAAACATCTTGTGAAATGCAAGAAGTTTGTGCTGTATCAAATTGCCATAAGAAAGCTAAGGTTATTTCAAGTATATTCTTTAGTGTTTACAGTCATATAGTTAATTGTTCCACCTGCTTAACTGGAGGAGGTTCCAGTTTTCGTGACAGTGCAGTTAAAATCTGGCTGAATTTTTCGTATCTTTCATTTTGATTAACTTGTGCTCCTTTGCTGCCCCAGAGCAATCTCATTTGAAATTCTGTCTTGAAGATTTCACTCATCTCTTCGTCTGGCTGGAAACCTAGTAAGTGAAAAGAATCCCACAATAGCATCATCAGGCAAGTTTTTCTGTTCAGAAGAAATGGCTTTTAAACTGTATTCCTTCCAAATAAGATCAGCTTTAGTGTGCTGGGTTCCTTTTGCATGATTTTAACAAGCTAGTTAAACTGAAAATCCTCTCCAGCTGTGGACGTGTCATTGTAGCCTGACCTTAAATACAGTATATGATGCATACATGGTACCTGCAGAAATACTGACATGTTTGTCCTCTCCCTTAACTTTTTCACTGCATGTTTAAAATGAGTGTGAATGCTGCTGCTTTGTTGAATGTTGCTGCTTGTTGAATGTTGCTGCCTGTTGAATGTTGATGCTTTCTGGCTGCAAGTGGTCAAGATCTCAGTGTTGCATCTTGTGCTGCTGTAAATAATCTTACTAGGATGGCTAGCGTTTTATTTGCAAATGTCTGAGTAGGAATTTTCAACTGCACAGGAAACAGGCAGTTATCCTGGGTCCTTACTGGACTCTGCAGTTGCTAGAGGGGTCAGCATATGAACCGTGAGAACTTTGAGTATGTTTAGCAAAAATGTGTGCATTGTTGGTTACTGGAGAGCTGTAATGGTGAATCATTTACTGTCTGCTTTGAAACACTATTGATGCTGTTCTCAGACTGAGAGGAATCTGCAGGACCATTTTCTGCAGCAGGGTGTCCTCTCCCTACCTTGCAGCAGGCGCTGTGCGGTGGAGCTGTAGGAGTCTGCATTCTGGGCCATGTGCCGGGCAGAGGCCAGGTGCTGCAGCATGATCTCACAGCTCTGCTCGCTGCTTTCCCACACGTCCCCGCCGTCAAACACGGCGGCCTGGCGCTCCAGCAGGGTGATGAGAGGCATCAGCAATGGCACTGCTACGCTGTTCTGTGCAGCACTGACAGTCTCTGGGATACACGGTAACAAAGGGACCATATCAGACATTACAAAACCTATTTGAAGAAAGTATTGTGAGTAGCTGCACTATTCTTTTCGAAATTGGAAACTTGGAACTTTCAAATTACCACCTTAGCTCAGCTGGACCTGTCTTACAGTTCTCCAGCACCAGTTCTTTTGGCCTTCTCCTCCAACCAGTTCCCTGGAAACTGGTATTTGCTGCAGCAGGCAGCTCTACTGAATTACTAGACAGGGGTACAGGGATTTTAAACACAATCAAAATCTACATAATTCCAGTAAATTCTGTGAGGCTGAAAACTTTCCTACCCATTCTCTTAGAGAAAGGGTCAGAAATGTTACCTCTGCCTTGCAACCCTTTGGAAACTAGAGCTGGAAAGGATCTGATGTGGGAACACCTGAGGTGACTGATCCATTCTTCATGTTTGAGGATTCGTCCTCTGATTCAATAGGTAAAGCCAATAAAAAGCAAAATCTGGCAGAAGTAACTCTCCTCTGAAGAAGAAGGACATTTTTTCTTGTCTTTGAGGCAAGATGATGAAGATTTTCAGTTTCTGCTCCACAAAGGAGTGAGGGTTTGGGCAGAATAGTATATTCTGTGTGGGTACATGCACACAAGCACCTGCTGAGGTTTGACTGGCAGAATGTTGCCTTCTATTTCACTGTCCTACACTGCATTGCCCAAGCCCATGATGGTTTTCACAGGGGATGCACAGCTATCAAAACAGCAGCTGCCTCCTCTCCCTAAGCAGGAAATGAGTAGCAGGAGAGTTAAAAGGCTAAATAGAAACCAGTGTCACTCACTGTTCCATTCTTGTCCTTCATGCAAAGCTTTCCTAAAGGGCTTCAGCTGTTTTTCATACATAATGGCAGTCTGGGTGTAATGATGTCTTAGAGAGGTCCAGGTTTGTTCTAACCTGGTGACCTGTTCATACAAAACAGAGAATGCTCATTACTGACTCCATAGCAATTCACGGGAACAGTACACTGATAGTGACAAAGCTTCTGTTCTAATCATCTAAGAAGAAAATGCATAAATTAAACCACCAAACAATTTTTTGTAACATAAAAGATAAACAGAACGTCACCTGTGGCATTTCCAGGGCTTTCATAATGGCAGAAAAGGCAAACAAATCCCCCAGGGAGTCCTTCAGCTCCACTGCGACTTGGATGACTCTGTTCAACGTTGCTGCTCTGTCTTCTACGTTTCCAGTGCAACCCAGGATATCCACAGCTATTCCTATTGCCATGGTATTGTGCCTGGAAGTGAAACCATTTCTACTTAGTCACAAATCATGAATAGGACATTATGCTGTACATGTGTTCAGAGATACTCAACAGGGTGTGTCAGTATCTTGGCATGCCCAGCAAACTTGCCATGTCTGGAGCAAGAGCAGTAATGCCATTGTATGGAATAGCTATCTGTTGGCAATGAACAAATTAAGACTTTTGGGAAAACTGTCCAAATTTCCTTTGTCCTCCACACAAAATCCCCTGCAAACCACAGAACTACTGAAATCTTGACTCAGAAGCAGAACATCTACATCAGGACTAGAAAGCCCTAATTGCTTCCCCTTATGCAGAGGTTTTACAGAACACTTTGCTTATCATTTGTTACTCTGTGTTCTCCCCGGTCTCTTCCCCAGTTGCAGATAGGCCACTGCCTTCAGTCTTGTCCACAGCTACTCTGTAGGGCCCCTGAACACTAAAGGGAGCCGAGGGTGTTCAGCAGCACTAATGACTCTGCTCTCAATAGAGTTCCCTGTTCCCTATATTGTCCATCAAGATGGACAAGATGTCTTCTGTCCACATGAATTCAGAAAACATGCAGGAGAGCATTCTTTGAGGAAATCTAGAGTACAATGTGAGTACTCTGATCTTTTGGCCATCTGCCCTGGAAATGAGTAACAGGAACATTTACCTTTCGATTAGGTCAAGGCGCAGTTGATGTCCAAAAGGCAAAGTAATCAGTTCCAGACCAGAGTTCACTCCCATAATCCTCCTCATCTCTTCAGAAACATCCAGTATCCTCGCTACCTGTCCAGTGCAAAAATGTGTGCATGAGTTTTGAAACCAACTTCAAAAAACCCCAAGCCACACAGAAATGCAGGGCATGTACAGTGCAGTGCACAGTGTGCAGCATTAGAATATACAGTCATCTAAGAAAACCAACACTTGGGCACGTTCAGTGGCCCTGCACAAAAAGACCAAGAAATTACTTTTTTTCATGATTCAGCCATGAGAAAACATTAAAAAGTGTGACCAAAATACTTCATCACCCACTGCCAGCAGGAGATTCCTCTGCAAGCTCCAGCAATGTCATGTGGCACTGCTCTTGGGCCTTGAAGAGGTGCATACTTGCTTCACTTTCTTCATTTCTAAAGACAACTGTTCAGAATGTTTTTAGATTGCACAACATGGTTGTCTTAAGGACTAATTAGTAAAAGGACTTTAAGGAGGACACAAAATGAAGTCAGGTTGTGAAAGCCAACACCCTCACCAATTAGTCTTCACTTTTTAAATGTAACCATATTAGTTACTGGTTGCAGCAGTAACAATTACATATGCGAATTATAAGCAAAACCACATTAATACAATAAGGTGAAATTACTGCTTGGTGTAAGGTCTGTGTGTTCACACATTCACAGACCTATCTGCCTGCTGTTTTCTGATACACCCACCACCATGTGTTCTTGGCTATGCAAAGATGAAAGCAGTGTGGGCCAAACAAGCCTCACTGGTACAGACTGCAGCACTGCAGAGAAACCTGTTCAACGTCTAGAGAAGCAGACTGATTGCTGCTACTCCCCCAGCAGGCGAGGGCCTCTCAAGCATGCTGGTGGCAGCCACACCATCACCCACCATATCTCTGCTTCTTCCATTATTAGACATGGCATTATTTAAAAGGCAAACTGACCTACTGATGCCACACTAGAAGACCTGTGAACTTCGGTCTTATCACAGATCTCAGTGCAAAGCATTTATTCTGGCCCAGTTCACATGACAGTCATTAGCTCTCAGCACTGAGAGATGAAGATAAAATAGACTTCTCTACATGCCCCAGCTAGTTACTGTTGCTGCTCCAAAAATCTGTTTCTCTAAAACATGCCAGTCACTCTTAAGTAATTGTACAGGCTCCTCCAATGCCAGCAGGACAGTTTCCTGGACTTCATTCTAAAGTTTATAGTAAGGAAACTAATAATGAACTTACTATGTTATTTTATATATATATATATAAAACCAAACAACAAAACAACAAACCTACCCCTTACTACTCCTCCAAGGTATGCAAATCCTGTGCCTTCCCACAACATTAACAATATATTAAAAGACATTCTAGTTACGAGGTTGAAGGAGGGAAAGGTGACATTTGGAACAAAGAGGATGCTGTTGCTACTCTTGGAACCACAGCAAAGCAGCCACAATCTATCACTTTCGAAAAGACCAAGCAGTTCTAGAGCTGAGTTTTTCTAAATCACCAGGCCTGTGTGAAGTCTCACTTAGTGGCAGTCAACACTACTGCTGGGGAGAGAAGCTGTGTTTGCTGCTGGCAGGAATCCATCAGCTGGCAGGCACACAGACACACATCCCACTACTGCTCTGGCAAACTCTCTCCTTCCCAGAGCAATGTGTCCATCAGTGCAGCAGCACTGCTAGAGCACTAGAGCCACGTTTCTTCTGGAGCACTACCATTCCCACTTCCTTTCTTGTCTGCAATGGAGCAGCACAGTAAGTAGCCAGATGTGTTGCTTCTCAAGCTGCTCTTAAAAAAATCCAAAAGCTAACAAAGGTCATGACACTTGGTTCCTGTAGCTGCTCTGTGGCAGGCAAAGCATTCATCATCCCAGCAAAGTGGTGCAGGTTCAACTTTAGTTTTAGTTGATTTAGATACTGTCTGTCTGCTGCTCACCCTTGCAAGCTGACTAGCTATGTCCTGTCAGGAGGAGATCTTTCCACAATGGTTTACAGCACAGAAAGAGCTTTCTCCAGTCCAGGAGAAAGGCTGTACCACAGTTCCACAGCAACTGACAGGAGATGAACAATATGTATGGAACACTGAGAATGTGAGTCTAAAGTCAAGGATGATGGGAGACCTTTAGTCCAAAGGGCTTTGTTAACATTCTTGTTCTTCCAATGGGAACAACAACAACAACAAAAAAGCCAACATAACAATTTCTACAAGCAAGTAAATAAATTTCATAGATTCACAGATATTATTTACATTTATAATGTTAGCTGCAAATCTACCCATTAGTCTTTTCAAATCAGTTCTTTAAAAAGTCTAAACCTGCACAATGTAAAATAAAAAGCAAGAAAACAATTTTACCTTGCAGTCCATTCTAAGAATATGCTGTGCAATAATCTTTGGGTTGTTGTTGGTGAAAAGCTCCTTAACTCTTCTTAACATTGATTTTTCCAATGGCTTGTTTTCAGGAGGAAGTAGCTTAGATTCAAAATCATTTGGTTTAAAAGTAGACACAGTCTCAAAAACAGGTGCAGAAAAGGTGCTGTTGTCCTCAGCCATCTCAGCTGAAACTTCTAAAGGATCCACAGTGTTGGTTGCAGCATCATCTTCCAGGATCAGATAGCTTGTATCAGAGTTCCTGAATGAGTGTGTTGCCCTCTCCTTCTGTGCCAGGAGTTCCACATAGCTGTTTTTCTGACAGAGATGTCTTTTTGTTGCTGCAGGATCTGTGTCAGGGTTTAGTTCACAATAGTGTCCTTCTGAACTGTGGGAAGCTAGAGGAGACTCTGGGGGCTTCATCAGAGGTGCTTTGCTGGGTTTAGGTGGAGGTTTTGGACAGAGCTGACTGTCTGATCCTCTAAGAGCTTCCCCTGCTTGTGACTCTGAAGTCACCTTCTGAACAATTGTGGGGCTTAGAGAAGGTTCACTGCCCGTTCTAAAGGCAGGTGAGCTTGGACAGGAGGCTGCATCTGCTTCAGGTAATCGAGATGGATGTCCTGAACCTGCAGGGAAAGATGGTATTTTTAAAACCCAAAACAATTCCTGATGTCTGTCCCAGGGCTCATTGCTTAATGCTTTTCCTGAGGTAAATATTGTCAAATCGTGCCAATTATTTGCTGATAAAATTGTATATGAAATGATATTTTGAGGAATGAGCTAGCCAGCAAATTCCCTTCACTTGTTGATCCTCCCAAAATTCCAAATACACAGAACAGCTGCACCACAGTATTATTCTGTGGTAGTGCTGACAATAATTCCAGTCCCCGTTGCATACATAGGCTATACTGTCAGAGCTGGATAGTCTCCATAGCCTGGAATAAGAGGTGTCTTGGTAACCTGATCTAGGCTATAAAAACAAACTTCCAGCCACACCACATAAAAGATGAGTCATTTCTGCAAATGACAAGTTTGAGATTAAAGAACTTCCCAAAGTCAAGTCTGAATCTGCAATAAGGTATGGAAGGAATTAATTTCAGGGATGCTAATCTTTTTGTTAAACAGTACTTGATTTGAAGAGCTTGAGAAACACAGAATACCTCTGTGTATTCATGCCTCATTCTGCACTCACTGCATATGCAAACCCAGCATCCAACATAGGACTGAACCCTGTGTCAGACATTCCCCATTTGCAGTTCTCAGTGCATTTGCTGCTATCTGCTGCAGAGTGGCCACTTGCATCACGTGGGCTTCACTGCTTGTTTGCAGCTGGCCCTCAATTAATGCAGATTAGATCACAGCCTACCACACTCTTAAGCACTGTGATACCAGAAAGTTCTCAGAGGACCTCATGACAAAATGCACAGCAGTACTCTTCAGGTTAACTGTTCTATCACTAGAAGATTTTGCAGCCATGGATTGGAATAATAAATTCAACTACAGATGGACAGGAACTTGTTTATCAGTGTCTGTCCATCCCTCTGTCAAACACAGCACACCCTTTCTATCAAAATACAGACTCACTATACAAATACTTGAGATATACAAATACAGACTCTATATGCAAATACAAATCTTTGTCTCAGGAAGTCTTTCTGCTGTAGGCACTGTACATTTTAACACCTACCATATTCAAAATGACTAGTGGCCTTAAATCCATTAAGAATCTGAGAAAGAAAAAGCCACAATCAGCAACTAATCAAGTGCTGCTACATCTTGTATGCACCATTGGGGGAAGGCAGTGACAGTGGCCATGGAACCACACAGCAGCAAAGGGAATGAAAAGCAAAAGGGACAAGGGGTAAGAGAGAGACAGAGAGACAGGACAGAACTGAGTACAAAAGCCATGACAGTGCTTTTCTCCTGGTGAGGAACACTACCACATCTGCATACTCTACCCTGAGAAAAAGCAGTTACCAGGGTTTCCATGAAACACTGTTTCTGCTTAATAGACTTCTGTCAGAATGACATGAGTGAAACAAGTCAGTTCTTGTAAAGCATGAGTGAGTCAAGGTAATACTGTCAAAGGTCATGAATGCTTACTGTAGCTGTCATGCTTTTGGTGTGGAAGCCTGCAAGTTGTGTGCTAAAATACTCAACTAGCTGGTACATTATAAATAAAAAAAAACAACAAACAACCCAGTTGCAGTGACTTAAAGAACAAGCCTTACATTGGCCATTAAATACAACTGTATATACAGCTCTCAGAACATGCAACAGTCTCACTTTGGCCTGCTGTGTAACAGACCACCTGGGTACACACAGATTCTAAGTGTGAAACGTTTCTTTACAAAACATACCTATTAGCAGATAGCTCTCTGACTGGTGAGCCTTTAAAGGGAATCTTTTCTCCAGAACATGATCCAAACTAGCTGGCTGGCTACCACTTTTTTCTTTGTTTCTAGGGTAAACAAAAATGCAAACAAAGCCATATCAATATATGCAACATTCTGAACATACATACCTAGTTACCAGAATATATCATAACCAGCACAAGGATAATTAGTTTGCCACTTGGGCAGCTTATAAGAATAAAAGGTTCTTCATCCTGTTGTGGTAGAAATGAATGGGCTATGTGTGATTCTGCAGCATTCGTGTCAGCATTACTTTGAATGCTGAGACTTCTCAATGGAGCATTTGATTTGGATGCTGAAATTAAGTTTCCATGGATCAAATATCAAATCAAATATGGAAAGACAGACTTCTCTGGAATAGCAGGAAGACCTTATTTTAATCCTTTGCCTTTTACTAGTGAAGATTTGCCAAGACGCCGAAGGTAAAGTTACAGTTCCATTGTGCTTCTGGAGTCTACATTTGCTCTCCCTCTGTGGATTTGCTGATTTTTAGCAAAGAAGGCCTAAAATATCCTTTGCTAAAAATCAGGAAATCTTCATGTCTGGTCTTCCATCCAAATTCAGAGTGAAAATTCCCATCACCTACCGCAGGAGCTGATCGAATTAGCTCATTCCCTCCACAAGGACAGCAAACATAAAAGTACCTCAAAAGATTTCCTCTGGGAATGCTGTTCTCTGGGGATTGCATGCTGGATATCCCAAGGCTCAGCCTTTTTGTGGTTTCTGCTTTTCCTTCGGGGATACTTGGCTCTTTTTGTTGGACTGGAGTTATCCCATACTTTTCTTCTAGACACCTGAGAGGCACAGTCCTGTTGATAGGCTGAAAAATAATTGCTCTACTCTGCTTTGATATTGGCGTGCGATTCCCAACGTAGTATCTCACTAAGCCAGGGATGCTGTCGAAACTTTCAAGTTCAAACTGATACTGAACACGGCAGTAGGCTTCATTGAATCTTAGAACTGTTCTGTTGATTTTAAAATGCTGAGAGGTATTTTTCCACTGACAGGTAAGAACAAAGTTTCCAGGACTGGAGAGAGAATCTCTAATCAGAAAATCTCCATCTCTCTGAACAAGGCTTTCTGCCACCTTTGAGGAAAAAGAATTATACAAAAAATACTTTAAGAATCATAAAACAAGCAGCCAAACAAGACATAGTAACAAAATATTCTTAAACACGGGACTTCATTTGGCTTCTCTGAGAGGACAGACAAAGCCAGAAATACAAAGCAAAGCATGAGTGTGGAAGAGGAATGATTCTTCCGTAAGAGCTCATCCCACAGAAGAGATCTGGAGGGGCTTCTTGGAAAATGCCCAGCAGCCAGAAGCATGCATATTTCTTCCAGTCTGCCAATATAAAATAAGGCTTGAAGGGAAAGCAATGACTCAGGATTTTAGAATTTAAAGCATCTGTATAAACAGTCACACTGAATTTTGGCAGCCATTACTATAGCATGCCAGAAATTGTCCTTTCATTACTGCCTTAAGTGACAAAAGCTTTCATTTTTATTCTTTGTGAATACTGAGCAGTACTGAGAAGAGTCAGAGAAATCCTGGTTTTCTGTTTTGAGTCAGTCCCTCCATGTGATAAACTCTGCACCTAACAGTTCTCTGAGGTGCAGTGAATGGGGCTGCTGTGGCTTACTGAGGTGCAGGGCAGACCGGCAGCTCGCAGCTCTGGTGGGAGCCGGCTACGCACAGGACAGAGGCCCGCAGGGGGAGCTCCAGGTGCTCTGGGAAACTAAGCTCAAATTCAACTACAGCTTTAACATTTTTTAACTATGGCTGTAAGGATCAAAATTAAGTTATTGAAAAGATTTTGTGGTGGGGTTTTTTTTTACTTCCCCTCCCCCAGATTCCAAGAAAAAAAAAGAAACATGAACATTTCAACTTCGGTTAACATAATTATGTAAGTAATTATGTTTCTACTAAATTAATGCAGCTAGATATCAGAGACACGTATAGTATTGTGGTGCAATCCTGCTTATCCCTAAAAGCTGGAAGCACATTTGGCAACGCAAAGGCCACATACCTGCCGGGGAATGCGCCCGTGGTACCAGGCATGGCTGCGCAGATCTTCGCTGCTTAGCTGCAGCTCTTCCTCTAACTCCTTCTTCAGCTTCTCTGGGCTCTTGTCCATAACTTGCCGCTCCCTAGAAAACTGCAATAAAAGATTAAAAGCTTCAACCGTGCCAAGTTTAGTGATTAACATTCTACCTGGGTTGTAACTTCCATCACATGATTTGCAGTAGCCACTGGAATGCAGGTGCTGCTTTCAGTGAGAGAACATGTTATTGTTACATGGAGCAAAGTGTTCTGTCTGTACACCAAGCTAACAATGACACACCTACAAAGTCACTTCTCTTCCTTCCTCTTCCCAGTAAGAATTATAAATATACCCCCAAAAATGGAGCTGGATCCAAATGACCTGCTCCAATATTCTTCCTCGTGTTTAAACTTCCATTTTAAATTCAGATACTTTCCCCCTCTCCATTCCTTTTTAACCCATCCAATTAAGAACATTCCAAATCCATCAGACAGGCTAATCCGGACATACATGGTTATTCAGTATTTCTGTTGCACTAAAAAACATTTTGCCAAAATAAATTTTTGACCTTAAAGGGCTTGCTTCTAATGGTCTTCAAATGTGTCTGCCCAGGATGTTCCCTTCTTAAGGCAAAAAAGCTCTTGTTGCCCTTTATCACAAAAACCTGGAGATCTGTTTGGAGATATCTTCACCTCCACTCTACAACTATTGTAAGATTTTCTGGAAAATTTCCATCTTTACCTCTTCTTGCAGGGCAGTTTCCATGCTGGAACCACTCTGGCTCACTAGTCCTCCCTGTGGAAGGTGCAGTCTTTCCTCTAGAGCTGTCATGTACTCTTTGATAAGCACTCAATAGAGGTAAATTCTTTGGACTTCCTAACATCCTCCAAGGGTTGGAGACTTCAGCCTGCCTTACTATTGCTTAAGGGTTTCAAAAGCCTAAGATACCCGAGATAAACAGGTTCATGCAAGGACCAAAGAATCAGAGTAGACACTCTCTTAAAAGAAAGGACATTTTAAAAAAGAGAGGGGGAGAGAAAGCAGGGGGCTTCCATCTGGAGAGTAGATTAAAATGTAGTGTTTTGCCCCAGTACATTATGTATTTTTTTTTTAGTTCTTGGCACGAGCCAAAGCTCACAGGTTCCTTCACTGACACACTGATGTAAATACACAACACGTGCATTATTTTAAAGAACTGGGAATGCTCACCCACTAATCCTATTTTTTCCCATGAACACTGCTCTGTAGCATTTTCTCCTCACAGCACCTAACTGTGGAGGCAGGTGGCATGCTTTTAGCACTTCTTTCAACAGCCCTCACTACAATTTCAAGCAGACTGAATTACAACAGATTACTAGACAGCAGATTTTTGGTGGAGTAATGCCAGAAGAGGCATCCTGCTGCCAAGACTATTTAAGCATGCTGGGAGCCCAGAGAAAGTCTGAGATAAATTCTCTTCTTGTCTCTGCTTTCTTCAGAGAAACCTAAGGTTTCTCTTAGACAAATAAAGCTGAGCACAGAGGTTATAAGGCAAGAGTTAAAAGCCTAGTGAAGAATCACTGTTCATTTTGCTTCTGAGACCTGTAACAGGGTAGCATTTATCCATAAAAATGTGGTTCAAAATGGACAGTCATTTTCAACATGGAGTAAATCCTTTGTGCATTTGTACAGTCACAGTCTTTCATCAACTCCTCAAAAGCTTTATGGGGAGAAATGTCTGTGCAGGAAGAAACCACACCACAGAAAAAGATCTGCACTGCAAGGGCTCTTTCATAAAACCACGTACAACATGAAGTGATTAAGTTACTGGATGTAGAAAGAGTCATAGAAGAGGCCTGTGAGGATCCAGCCCAAAAGCATGTTAAAGTATCAAGACACAGTCAAGTAAATAAAAAAATCCCCCTTCCACTCCAAACCCCTGTGGCCTATCAGACTCTCAGAGCTGAAGGACAGCAGCATACACCTGCCAGCTTTATTTCCCAACTCAAATGATGGGGTACCTGTTTAAAGCTGACTGACACTGACTCCAGAATTAAAAGCCATTTCACTGCCACATCATACAGAATGACAGCACTTACATAAGGTTAAGGTAGAGTGAAGAATAGAACAAACTATAGCATACAAATGCAATAATGGAATTTTCTTAGGAGAGATAGGTTTAGCCAATAGAAGGAGCTATAGGTCTTCTGCATATGGGCTAATGTCATACATTGTACTGACACAAATTCTCTTTAAAAAAGCAGGATGGTGAAGATGATTCACAGATATGTGAATTACAAATATAGCAGAGAACTAGAATTTCTTCTGGTGGATTAATGGATTTTCACTACTTAAGTGAATGTAATGAGGCACATATTGCACTTGAATTTCAGCTAGCAACATAACATGAAAAACACTTAAGGAATCCAAACCAACTAAATTGTTAACATTAGTGATTACTGGTTTGTTAAAAATCCCCTCCACTATGGTCTACCACGCTAAACATACTCTGCCAGAGGTCAGATAGCTCCTGATATGAAGCAAACATGCTTAAATAACCCTTATGCAACTCTGAACTCAGTGGAAGAACTCCTGTGGCTAGCACAAATCCCAATACAGAAGGAGGAAACTGCCTAGGTAAGCAAGTTTAGTAATAACATGTCTTTCTGACAGCTTTTTGTTGCCTGAGACTGATTTCTTATACAGCCTTTAAAAGGTTCTATTAAAAGAGAAGTGTGAAGGACAAACTGTCTGTAATCATACCAGCCTATGCCTTTCTATGCTAAATGCTACACCCAAGGCCTCTGGTCATGGAAGAACATCTGCATACACTGAGCATCACACAGGTAAGGGCTCAAAAAGCACTGCAGGCACAGCCTGCACGAGCGTGTCAGTCTGTACATATGGGAGAGTGTAAGGTCAGCACAGCACAGTTAGATATGTCACTTGGCTTTCTTTCAAAAGAAAAGGTGAGCTGTTCCACACAGTGTGATGCAGATACTGCAGCCTCATTTCCCAGTAGCACCTGGAAGGTAATGGGCAGTAATGGTATGCAGCCTTGGAACCACCTGATTTCCTGTTGCCTTGAAGGGTTCAAGAGAAAAGCAAAAAGATAAAAGATAATTATTAGGGATAGATGAGAACAGCTTTGTGAAAACTGACGTGTGATCTGATTGAGGAAATAATTCAAGTCAGTACCTTTCCTAAACTTTAAAAAAATGCGTGGTGTCTATGTAAGCCAAATCTGTTACAGCTTTCTCCAACTCCACTCTTCTCCAATGCTGGAGGACTTCTACATTTGCTTAAGCACACACAGAATCACAGAATCACACCAGGAGCTCTGAACAACTTGCTGACCTTGTAAAAGTCACTAGATCCTACAAAATCTCCAAATAAATGAGGAGAGACGGGAGATACTTTGTGATTCAGCAAAAACTTAAATTTTGTGAAATGTACATAGCTTATAGCCAAGTGGATAATTTAACAGAAAGACCAGTCAACAGAAAATGTGAAGATGATGCTGTGGCAGGGACAGGAAATACCAAAAGGCAAGACAAAGATATGACACACAGATGTAAGACACTAAAAACATCTGGAAAAGTGAAAAATTAATGAAATTCTTTTCTTTCCAAACCACTAGAGAGAAGTCGTTCATGAAGAAAATAAACATTTTATTGTCAAAGTTCCAATAGTGTATCAAAAAATATTTATCATTTGCAGAGATCCCTTAAGACTCTAACTCTGTGCTCTCGTGACCCTGGATTAGACTGCCTTGTGCTGTCTATATATTTATGGCAGAGGATATACTGCAGTGCAAGGTTGATAAACTGTAAAAATTACCATGAGAAATTGAAAAAAATTATACAGAAGACTTATCAAAACTGACTCAGTGGCAAGACAATGGGGAATTCAAGTTCAGCAAGCTGTACAAAATTTCACATCATTTTGTTAGTTGGTCTTTTCCCATCTGGCCCACGCCAACAACAACAAATCTAACATCAGAAAGGCAAACCCATAACACTGGGTGGTGATGATTTGTGAACTCATGTTATCAAATCCAACTGCCTCCATATATGCTCTGCAACTGGGTACGTGAAGCCCCATGATGCCAGTGAAACAGATTTAGATCATCACGTACTGAAGAAATATTAATTAAGATCTACTATCTATAAAAAGTTTCTGCAATTCATCCAAGATAAGGGATGGCACTTGCAATAAGTAGCTGCTTATAAAAGACTTCTGACGTATGTCACATTCATAGCATTAGTAGATTACCAGTAATAAGATAGATGAACGTGCTGTAAGTTTTAAAACTTGGCAGTCCTGATAATTTGAGCAGCTTCAGCTAAGGGTGAATCAGAGCAGAGAATTAAGAATGAAAATAGTGTGGATGATCATGACTAGCTAGAACTAAAAATCCTCTCTTGTGGCAAACTATTAATTCAGACCTCTTCAATTTTTCAGTCACTGTTCATCACTGATAGTCTAAACTTCTAGAAAATGAAAAAAATTAAAGAACAACGTCTCAGAAGTTGCATTAAGTCACAACTTAGAATTTAGGATTTTAGAAGGTACTGACTGACACATCAGATCCAAGTTCAGATCTTCTGCTCTGCTCATTTTATTTTATAGTAATGTACAGGAAAACAAACCCAGCATCTGCTATTGAGATCCTGAGTTCTTGCACTAAAATTAAGTACAGCAAAATGTGAGTACTCAAGTGCAGCACAGCACTGTGCTTTGATGGGACACAATGAGGCATCTCTAAGACTGGCCACATATAATTTTCAATTAAATCAGATGACATAATAATAATGAAATTATCTTGATGCCAGAAAAAAATTGAATCTCTCAGAGGTCGCTGCAAACTTCATCATGCATATTTATGGATCAGTTTGGTATTTCACTACAATAGTAGCTACTATTAAAACAAATAATTCTCATCTAGTAGCAGAAGCGGGTTTTGTTTGAAATGGTGTTTTCACAGATCAGAAGTGTCAGGCTCACAGCAGCTCAGGCAGTGGGCATTTCACAGAACACCACAGAACACCAAGAACACTTGGCCCCAAGGTGCAGACCTTACTTGATTCAGCCACCTGCTGTTTCTCTACCTAAAGCCACTTTCTCTTCAGCAAATGCACCACAGTTTCATACCATCAGAACTGCTTAAAATAGCAGTTCTTCAGATTCAGCTGAAGCTAAATCTGCATACTGGAACACATGCATTCAAATCTATTTTAAATGCTGCAAATCTCTTTAAATAGAATTTTATTTTTGAAATAACCCAGCTGTAATTTTTTTTCTACATAAAAGGTTTTATTTTTTTGCCCTCCTAACACTATTAATGTTTCTGTTTCTCTAGAGACTATATGGATTAGAGTAAATGGAAAGTTGCCATGACAACATCATCGTTATTTTAGGTATTAGAAATTCATGCCAAGTTAAACAAAGGGCACTCATGGTCAAGAACAACGGTTTTATAACTGTTCTAACAGCCAACAATAAAACCCAATGTTATTTTAAAAGCCTTAGAACAGAAGAGTTAAGCCTTATGCTTAAAATTGGATTGAAAATTAAAATGAATGATAGTAACAGTAGAGCATCCTTAGCTCTCTAATTTGATAATAACATCTGACATTTGTCCAAGGGTGCAAGCGAAGACAGTTTGATCAGAGTCACTTTTTCAGTGTGCCCAGAATACTGAGCTCCATACCCACTTTCAGAAATTGGCAGTTAAAAGGCTACATTACTGGAGGAGAGAGAAGAGGGGCAGCTCTTCAAAACTTTTAAGTACCTCTGTCAAGGTTTGAAAGCCAAAAGGCTACAGTATAGTAACCTTCACATCCTTCTGCATTGCAAGTGCTCTGGGAAATCTATACACATTACACCGTGACCTAAAGCACCGACACTTTGTTGTTCCAAGAATAATTCAACCATAAATCTTAAATACAAAGATTTAAAAAGCTTAGGTGTAGCTCACTGATCCTCAGAAGCAGCTAAATACTCCACCTAGTTACAGTTCAATTCCAAGTCACTTAGACTCTTCTGAAAGTGTGGTTCAAAATGTCTATAGCTTCTTCTTTGCGTATAGTGCATTTTTGCATAAAGTGAAAGATGTCCCTGCCCACAGCAGGACTGTATGACTAGGTTATCTTTAAAGGTTCCTTCCAAAACAAACTATTTCATGGCACCTTTGATATTTGAAGCTGAGTGGACAGCTTTAGCCTGGTGATAGTCCCAAGGGATTGTGCTAGCTGCTAGAAAAAAGTATATGATTCTGTGTATTTTGTAATTTAAAAGTTCTAAAATATAAGGGCAATTCCAAATTGTCTGAGCACCTGAGTCTGACTGCCTGAGCTTTCAGTAAGTAGGTGAAAGAATTAGAGAACCATGTGGTCTGACCAGTTAAATTCTAAAAGCTTGGAATTTTGTTAAAATTATCTTCAGCAAGTTCCAAAGCAGGGCATTATTTATGCATTTAGTAAAACACATAATATAGTCAGCTTCAGGCTCATAACACTGAAAGTTGTTTGAGCTTCTCTCTAAGACAATGACGAATTCTACAGATGTTCTTTAGCACAGAAACACACTGTACACAACCATCCCCTACAAACACACACTTCCAAACACAAACTAAAAGCATTAGTGCCTAGCACACTATGTATTTCTGTTATTGAAAAAGGGCACCTACCTTGACTCTGATAACTGTCTTGCGCTGATAAAAGCAGCAAAGTGCTGCGATCAGCATTTGGAAAATATTGTAATTCTTCGGCATTTTCACTTCTCTCTCTGTGCTTTCTCAAGACTGGAGACAAACAGCCACCATGAGCAGTTTTCAGAGGTTTAGCAAGCTCCTTAGTGTTACCTCAGCCAGAGTAGCTACACCCTCCCACTCATGTAGGGGTCTGGGACACTTTCCCCAGCTGAGGCTGATGCTATCTGTGCAGTGGCTGCTGGCATGCCTGCCTCCAGCATGCCATATACAGAGTGTCAGAATCCTCATGTGATCTGTCTCACTCACCAGTGAAATCCTAGCTCTATCTTGGTATCCCCTGGCTCAGAGATGTATTTAAGCCACCGGCCACAAGTCAAACTTCTCTTCTTGATGAGATACAGTACCCAACGGTCTTCCTGTGCTGATAAAGGCTTAATCAATTGCTTCAGCTAAATCATGTCACGTCTCTATTTGCATCAACAATAATATACACATAAAACACATAAAAAAAAAAAAAGATAGAGGAAAAGCAGTTGATTACTGTTTGACAACTGTTACTTTTCATACTCAGATAACAATTACATCCTTAGAGCTTAGGTAACCAAGGAAACTGTTAGATGTGTTTGCTTTTAATTAGGCAACTTATGGCAAATAGTTCTTGATAAAAACAGCAAGGAACCAACACTGCCAGCATGGTCAGTGTTAGTGGTGCAACCAAGGTGCCTTAGTATTGAAAGCTATCAGTGGACACCTTTAGCTTGGTGATAGTCCCAAGGGATTGTGCTAACTGCTAGAGAAAGAAAGAACTGAATTTAAGAACACCTCTGATTTTGCAAAGTAAAAATAAACACTACAACAAAATGAAAAGCAGAAGTTTTATTTATATCTGTGATTCTATTCTCTTGGACAGCACAGTCCATAGCCCTACTGACCAGTAAACTACTCATCTGCAAAGAATCTGTTCTACATAGCTCAAGGTCCTCTCAAGAACAAAGGCCAAATGAAGGCAAATAATTTGGCTAATTATAGCTGTTGGAGACAAGACCTCACCTCCATAGTAGCCCACTTAACAGACCTGGTGAAATGAAACAAAATGCACTGGATTGATGGTACAAGAAAGCCTGTAATACTTAAAAAAGAAACTTTGAAGAGAAGAATTTGTAACTTGGACAGTTATCAAAAATTGTCCAGAAGTCACGGATTAGGAGCAATTTAGTTCCATGGAGTGGTTAAAAGGACTTGACTTCATCAGCAACAAATATATTCCATAATTAGCAGGTCACATACATTAAAAGCTTATTGATATCCTCAGGTACTACTTGCAAGGCAGAACTTCTCACCTAATTACAGAGTACTTCCTCCTCATTAGGACTGAACAATCTGAAGTGCTTCAGTACCTGCATCAAGCAATGGTGCTTGGCACACAAATCAAGCAGGAGCACTGAGGGAAGACATAAAACATGCACTGCCTTTCAAGGGAAGCAGGATGGAAATCCTATCCAAAAAGAAAAGGAACCTCAGTCTTGATAACAAAGAAAAGGAAGTGTGATGCCTGAACTTCTCTTACCTGTTCTACCACCTAAGGTTTGCAGGTATCTAGCACTGTTAAGCACTAAAACCAGACTGTTTATAAAGCTAATGAGAATACTTGGCCTTGTGTAAAAGATCTCATGCCAGTAACTCTTCTGAGAAAATGAAAATACTGTTGGAATAAAAGTTCAGAGCATTAAATAGACTTCTTATAACAACACCCTAATCCAATTAACAGAAAGGGGGGGGGGGGGGGGTGACAAAAAGGGAAATTAAATTCCAGAATGCATTAGACAAGGCATTTCTGCTTTATAATGGTGACAACAAAGTATTAGTATCACTGAACAATACACCTAAGGTTTCAGTTGGAACACCATGAACATAAACTATCAAACCAAGTAACTCAGAAGTACAGCAGGTAACAAGGGCTATTATGAGGTAACAAGGGCTATTATTTTGGCAACAGAAACCAGTTGGTTTAGCAATGTAAAAATCAGGTGGGCCACCTTTGCTCTAGAAAGAAATAGAACTGAATTCCAAACAGGAGAGGAGTTCTTGATGGGGAGGGAAAAAAAAGAGGTATTATGACCTAGCAATGAGTAAACCTACACTAGAATTTAGACAATAGTTCTTCATCATCACCAAGAATCAAAAAAACCTAGCTTTCAAAACAATGGAGTGTTGAAGTGGCAGTTCTAATGCAGTTCAAGATAAAGTATTTTATAAAAAGAAAAAACCAAGTTCCCATAGCTGCATGTATGTGTGCCAACAGAGCAGATGTAGTATCCTTGCTGTACTCATATTCTCCTGTCTGTCAAGTTACAGACTGAAAATGCAGCCATTATTGTAGTTCACTAGCTAGCATACACACATTTCCCCAGGCCTCAATAACTTTAGCTGTACATTCATGTCTTGCAGAAAGATGTATGAGCTTTGCCACTTGTATGACACGTTTATCCAGGGACACTTAACTGGTGTAGTCCTATTGGTCTACTTTGAATTATCATTTCTCAGCATGATTCCTTCCACTGAAAAGAAGTAAAAACACCAGTGAGGCACAGAATGAAGTTTTTGCACATGAATCATCCTCTCAAACCTTTTCAGCAGGACATAGATTCCCTCTCTAGTCTTTTCCCTATCCAAGAAGATAGGGACATAATGGGTATATATCTTCACCAGATTCCCCAGACTGTAAGCACAATCCAACCCCTTCAATGGGAAGGGAGCAACTCAATCTGGAAAGCAAATTTAGCCTAATATGTATCCAATGTGAGCATGTCTATTTTTAAGTTGAAAGGCTTGTTACTAAGTTGTAGTAAGTTTGTCACATCACAGCTCACCATGAACAGCAGGGCATAAATTACCAATGGTAATTGCCAGTTCCTTGTTTCCTGTCTGCAATGGAGTAAAGAATCAAAACCTATGTATGCTGGGAGAATGCATGAAATAAAGAACCTTAAAAAATTATTCATGTACAATTTCATACAGCAGCTGCAGATACTTTTTATCAACACTATAACTGGTAGGAAAGAGCATGCTTCATTTAGGCAGTGGATCTAATTATTTTGAGCAAAAAATAATTGGATTTTTGTTTCAATTAAAGGTTAAGATGACCTCTGTACATATAGTTCAATGAATGGATGACACATTCTTACAAGTCAGAAACAGAACCTTTGCACAGGTAATAGCAGGACAGTTTCCGCACTGCTGGCTATCATGGAGCTGTTTTCAGCCAGCATGATTGAGAACAGCTTTCAGGCTGCTCCAAATTACACATACATATCATATCATACAGAGATAAGACACTTGTAAATATTGACTCAGAGAAACAAAGGATGGTTTAGACACTTTTCACTCTCCTGTCACTTTTTGCTGCTACTTTGAGTTTTTTGACTCTGTACATGAGAAGTAAACCATCGGTTTCCCACACCTTAGAAACTTCAAATACAATCTTTCTGCCAAGTCAATGTATTGATGCTCTCCAGCATCAACAGATCAACCATCAGCTTCATTTACTTGTTTTCAAAGAGTCTTGCCAGGAACCTTGAAATCTCTAATTGTATCTTAATCTCTTTCTAAGGATGTCTGGATAGAGCAATTCTGTTATCTATTAAGAAAGGATTTCTAAGTTCATAGGATCAAGTCCACATGTGTTTAAGGACACCTGATCATATATTCTTGTGTTGAGTTCCTAATAGTCCAACAGGAAGAGAAATTGTCTTTGCTGACCCCATCTATGTTATTACAAAGCCTCTAAAGTTATTTAGGCTGTTTTCATGGTTTGGCTTCAATTCCACTTACCCAGCACTGCACAGGGACTGTTCCCCTGACATGTAAACTACATCCAACTACACTCACAGCACATATTATATGCACAAGTTTGAAGCCTTCACACTGGATAGTGTGAACCTGCTCTGGAGGAATTATCTTAGTCTGCTTTAATTGTACTGGATAAACAAGATAGAATATAGGGATAATTTATCTTGGGGTGTTTGGTTTCTTTTTATTTCATAAAATTTAAAAATGGCTTCAAAATTGAAATTTGCAACCACACAAAGCAAAAAAAACCCCAAGCAAACAAACCAAACTACATTAAAATATAAACACTGAAAACCTCACAAGCAGTCTGAAGTTATCAAAATAGTTTGCAGATCTACAAGAAGCTATTTTGAGCCAAATAACCACTCACGTTCAAGGCAAAGTGCTTATAATTCACACAGAATAATGATTTGTTATTTCATATTACAGATAAATTATTTCAAACTAAATTAGAGGAGGGTATTGGTGACTTGCCACTTCTACTTTGTACTACACTAACAAAACATTTAAGCGTTTAAATTAGCCTCACAATATTCAGTGAAATGTGAAATACATGTAATGCTTTAGATTTCTGTCCACTAAATGAAAGTAAACAATGCAGGCAGGAAGGCAGCTGTAAATGAAAGAAGGCATGGTGTACAGTACAAAGGTCAACAAGATAAATCTGATTTGATACAGCACATAGCCAATCCAGAGCATGTTACTCACTGTCACTGGAGTAATGACATCATGTGGAACACAGATACGTCCTGGTTACACAGTGCATATGCACAAACTAACAATGGTTGTGAGTGCCTATAAGATGGCACCTATGAGGTTGGAATAAAGTACAATAAGAATAAAATTTGAAAGAAAAACTCCAAAGAAAATCATAGCATTTAAATCTTCAGATTGAAGCATTCTTTGTTTAATACATAAGACTTTATTTGTTTTTTGTAATGTAAGAAAAAGTCAGGAATTAGGACTACTGAAAAATAATTTGTCCATGGAAACATCATCTTCACAATGCCCACAACCATTTAGTCTTAGTACTCAGAACTTCAGACACAGCCATCACTGCTATTGAAGTTCTGTGTGAAGTGCCTCCAAATACAGGTAGTGCTCAACTGTTTACACAAACACTTTCTAAAGTGTAGAATAAGTAGAAGGAAGGGAATGACATCACTGTCACAGCATTGCCTAATTTTAGCTGTTTCTAACTCAACTCTCCATAGGTACACAAAGTCCCACCACTCAGCTCCCATCCTGCCATTCCTGTGTCCATTCTTAACAGCACTGACTCATGTTCTCTGTAACTTCACGTCCTGCAGGCTGTTGTCAGTGCAGCTTGGTAATAAATCAACAGGTACAGCTGCAACTGTTACTACTCTTGTTTGCACCGCACAGGTGTGGTGTGGGTTAGGTCAGCATAATTTCTTCCTCCTTTCTACTGCAATTCTGCAAGGCAGTCAGAAATATGTTGCAGTTGTACAGGAGTAGGGAGAAAACAGAATTTGCATCTGTTTTCAATGCTGCTTGAATAAATCTCTTTGAAAATCTGACTCATAAAAAACCCAGGTTGGCAGCTACAAGAAATAGGTGCCCAACCTGCTCATAAGCTTCCTACTAAGTCCTAATTTGCACTTTAAGACATCCAAATACCTTTGAAAAGTTTGACCTTTTATAACTAAAACATACAAACTTTAAAGTCATCTGGCAATAGGCCTGGTTTTCCTACTAGCCATCTTCCTATTAAGAAGCTACCAGCAAGTTTTATTAATCCTACCAAAATACAGTATACATATTCTTCAGCTCCATCTGCTGTCTTATCAGCCCATGCGCAAACATAAAGCAATTTAGTAATGTCTCACCTGTCCTTCCTTCAACGTGGATTGGGGAAAAAAAAAAAAAAAAAAAAAAGAGAAGGCAAATACAAAAATGTGTGAATCTCCTTTTTTTCAGAGTTCACAATTTATTACTTTTGTGACTCATGTTTTCTTCTCTTTCCTGCTGACTTAGCTATCAATAGTCTAACTTTAGCTTGCTGGACAGCATTGGAGAGCTCTCTCACATATAAAAAGAAGCCATTAACAGAATAGCTAACTTCAGATTTCTGTTTTTGAAAGCCTCCCCAGTCCTGTCAAAGAAAAGCACATATTTGCCTGAGATTGACACAAATTAAAAATATAACTAAAAGATGAAAAATCTATTACTTCACCAGAGTAAGTAGACACATTTCAAAATCAGCTATTTAACTAGAACTTCTGAATACCCTAAAATACTCCCCTTTTATACAAAGGAGATTTTGGGTGTGTAGCACTTGAAAATAAAACTCAGAAATCACTTGGTCTCTGTCAAAACCTGATTTTTCAAAAATCTGCAACAGCATGTATGATTTTAAAGAGGCCTGTCTCCCACATTTTTGCACCATATGCTTTGGTGAAGCAAAAGCAGCAAGTTCACCTCAGCTCATATACCTCCATTTCAACATTTTACTACCAAAAGGGTTTGAGGACATGGACACAAACGACCTCTGGGTATTCCAGATAGCCAACAGAACATTAGACGCCTTCATCTGCATAGGTGCTTACTTCCTAACAGTGCCTGACACACTAAAACCTCAGTCAGACCTGCTCCTTTAACAGCACACATGAATAGATGGCATCCCACCTGAAATGTACTACTGCTCCTCCTGCTGCCCTCTCCACAGGCCAAAATGTGTCTAAACAGCATCTCTTCAGAAAGAGGCAGATGTACAAACAAACAGGATATCCTACTTATTATTATGTATGAACACAGCTCCAGACTAAGAGCTTTTCCTCCACAGACTGAGTATGAGCACCTGACACGCTTATTAATAACCTACCTTCCACAGGCTATATTCTCACTCCCCCTTGTGGTTCATATGCTTACATACATTTTGAAACCTACTTCAGTAAGGCATTGCTGTGAAGGAGTTAAATATAAATATTGCCTACTGCAATACAGGGGACTGAGCCCAGGACCACACCTTGGCTTCATTCAGTACAAGAAAGCACTGCTTCTCAGAAATCATCAGTCACTTCAACGACCACAGTACCTGACAGAAGATACAATAACCCTGTGTGCAATAAAAGAGATCACCAATCAAGGTGAACCATACAGTGTCTGAAAACTAAACCCCACTTTTTCACCTTGCCTTGAAAAGTAAATACATGTCACCCTTGACTAGTATTTCATTTCACTGACACTGTCATCTTGACTTAGGGATGTTATCAATAGCAGCATGCAATTAGCAGTACTTGAGACACACAGGCATTAGTATTTTGGAGAAAAAGGATAATTCATTTAAATCTAAGTTTCACAAGACCATTAGAGACAAAATAGAAGATTATGTACCTCAAGACTTCAATCCTGTGTTTCACATTCAAACCTTTGCAGACTACGTTCCTCACCTGTGAATAAGGCTTGATAGTAGTTACTGATCATTAATAAAAATACCAAAAAGATCAAATATCTACTGCCACTAATACTACTACAGGTGCCAAGGAAATTAGTGCAAAGTTATTTTCAAAACTCAGGGCAATTTCAGCACATGTAGTGGCTTTTGATGATTTCAGGTCAGACACAATTGAAGAGTTAATGAGGACTAATACAAGCACTAAAATACAGACATTAACTGGGTCAAATTCATGAAAGGTCAGATGTGAGATTAGCCCTTAGCATGCAAGTAGGAATGTATGCACACCAAAGCATACTCAGCATTACAGAAGATACTGCACTAGCAAAATACCCTAAACACTATTTCATCATCAGAAGGGAATGCAAGAGCCACTGACTGCTAAAAGAAGAACACAAAGGGCAGAATCATTAGAAAGGCACTATCCACTTGACTGAATCCATATGAGGATTATAATTAATGAATTTTAAAAACTATCTCCTCACAGTACACACAAAGAAAAACCCCAGCCACAAAACCACACAACAAAAAGATAACACAACACAACCAACCACTGAAAAACAAAAAAACCCCAACCAACCCACAACACCCCCTCCCCCAAGATCTTGGAGCTAATCAGGTCATTCAGGAATTGGGGGCGAAGAAAGAACAAAAAGCCCCAACAAGCAACAGGCTAACTTGGGACTCTATTAAGAAAACATGAACTAGGACAGTAGACTGAAAAGCTCATTGTCTTGCAGACCCATGAATCATACTTCCTGCATATTTACTGCAAATAACAGCCTCGATTTGATTCATTGCTTTGCATCCAAAAGGCTGCAGAAATGCTGACTCAGACATCTTTTCAGACTAGCCTGTTTGTCAACAAAATTCATCATGAGAAAATACCAAAACCTGGGTGTAAGATTCCATTGCTAATTATGGGTAATTGCATTCTATCAAAGTAAACAAGTTTTCATTACCTTCAAATAAATAGGGCAATATGCATATAATGATTTTAGGAAAATTAACTACTTGAGAGCTGATGAATTTCACTACATATATAACTAAAGTCTACCTTGAAATTTCCTGGGCTGATGAAAGCTCTTAGGAATAAATATGATACATACATAAAGAAATAGTTGCCCCTTCTAAGTAGAGAAAAGGCACATGATGTGAGAAACAAGCCTGGTAAAAGCATGAGAAAAAAATTCTACTACCCAAAACTTTACTACTACCAGAACAAGATTAAAAAGTACAAGACAAGATGATTTGTTCAACGTATTGCAACAGTCAAAACTGATCCCAATATGAAATTAAATCAAGGTAACAAGAAGAAGAGAGGTTGACAGGGAAAAAAACCCAAACAACTGTATGTTCAAAAAAAGATGATTTACACCACATTTTAGGAAAAACTTTTCTACAGTAACAATTAAAAAACCCCAAAGTAATATAATTTGGGAAGTAGAACAAATCATCTTGGGGGGCCTACAAGGTATCTTTTGCTAGAGGTTTTGAGCAAATCAGAACATCTAACAATCTCAGTGAAACCTTGGCAAATTTCTCAAGTTCTTTCTAAGACCTACTTTTATAATTGAATGGCAAGGGGGTCTGGGTGCAGACTTCTTATTACTATGAAAGTTACAATGCAAGTATTATGAAAATGAGGTTTTAATAGCCATGAGCAGTAAAAAAATGTCTTTATGGTGTTTTTGTCCAGCAGAGGGCAGCGTAGACCCAGCAACGGCCCGTTAAGCACCAAACCCGAAAGCTTCCCTTGAGAGATCGATAACACTATTTAACCTTACATCAGCTCTAACAGGATCTTATCTTTCTGGATTATACAGCTGATAAGCAAGAGGCAACCTCTCTGGAGTGATGTCTGTGAAGTTCCTACTCAATAGACAACCATGGGAAAAGAGGTATCTCTGAAACATTACTGACACCAATAATGACCTTTGAGTTGGATGACAAATCTGTAATGACAAAAAGAGATGTATAAAGTCAAAGTCAGATGTACAGGCACACTCCTTTCCTCCTCGACAAAGCACATTCCATCTGATAATTCCACCAGCTTTGACAGTGTTGCCTTCTGCATTTGAAAAAAAAACAAACCAAAAACAAAAATACAGCTACAGATTCAAAAAGAACCTGGTCATTTGGAGCTTCAGTGTCAGGCATTTCTCCAAGCTCAGACACTTACTGTATGATGCTGTCAGACAATAAAGAAACACAACAAAATCTCTGCTCTCGAGTCACAACTCGCATCTCAGCAGGCAGGTCTCCACAGGAAAGTGATACACAACAGCTCATTAACAGGTATACACTGTAGTTGACAATTTTTCCAGTGGGGTGGGGATTTTATTGATGTATTTCCATGTCTGAGAAAGGCTCCTTGCGATGAAATTTCAATGTCATGAGGAAGAATTCTTTCCTAAACTGTGACTACCTATCATGTAAACACAGATTTTTTTTTTCCTAAACCTTCCTAAACATACATGCAACTTTGCTTTTGGTAGTATTCTGATTATACTATCCTTGGCACAGCCATTAGAATAAGAGTCAAACACACACATATTGGCAACCACAATATTGTGAATTTGAGCAATTGACTAAACAAACTTTCTGAATTAATAAACTTCATAATCTGTTCAAAGTTCCCTGAAGTTGAAGTTAAACCCATAAAATACTGTGCTGTCTTGAAACACTATGGATCATGACCAACACATTGAAATGTCATCAAAATTTTATCTTCAGTTGCACTCATGAAAGCTGCAAATGAAAATCATTTCTATGGCAGTTTGCTTTCTAACAAAATCAAGCAGGAGTAAAAATAGAGGGGGAAATGCACACTATGGGCCTGAGACAAATAAGAATCCTCCAACAGAACTTCACAAGGGAATAATGTGGTTTTTTTCTGCTGCTGTTACTTCCTTAGACCAGTGGCAGTTTTTTTCAAGTCTGAGTCTAAATATAAACTTCCCTCATGACCAAAGCAGACAATCAGTCACAAATATTGTCATTTTTCCCCTAATGAACTACAACTCCAAAACCTCAGGCCATAGCAACATCAACTAATCTCTGGTATTTCTGTAATTATTAGCACTATTTCTAATGGAAATACTCAAAGGGTTTCTAAGAAAGGGGGAGAAAAATCTGTTTTTCTTTCTTTCAACCCTTATACAGCCCTAATGATTACAGCATAAGACTTCTATGAAAAGATCCTAAAGTATTTATAATGAATAGGAATGGGACAGAAAGCTCTCTTCAGTTCACATGAATTTGATCAAAATAACTCACAGTACGTTCTCTGACACTCAAATCTGCCAGCACTTGATCCTTTCCCCCCTGCAGGAGTCTGTTCTGGGGATGTGCAGACTCAGGGTGTGGGAAGAACCTGCTGAGACTACCAATGGATCTATTATTTGGCTCATAAAACTTGTAAAAATCTCATGGAATGTACAACGTGCTATTGTGTCCCTAAATCTCTTTCATGACTTGGTTAGCAGCCTGACTCAAAGCAGTCTGGCCTGTTTTCTCTTCCACCATAAAAGGGTTTTTTGAAAGAGCCATTTAACTGTGACCATGGTTTCAGCAACACCATGAAGACAAAGGAAGGGTTGAGGCCATAGGAACACTTCAGCACTCACACTCCAGCCAATCAGTACTTTTTTTTTCTTAGAACTTGCTTTTGCATAATTAGCTGTCTTTATATACTGAATTAACTAATACATCAATATTCAAGATGAAGGAAACTGCCATTTGTGAGCTGTAATTTAGATTGAAGTATTAGAAACTATACAGTGCACCCATAGAAAGCATTCTCTACAGAAAAGCCTTCAGAGGATTAGTTTTATAATCAGTGCTTTCTGTCTCGTATCCTGAACAGAACAAAACAGCAGAAAAACCAATTTATTCTGCCTTTCCTCTGTCCAGAGTATTTCTAAATACAAGTAATTATTTATATTACTTTCAAACACCAGATTCTAGCACAGAAAAGTTTGTATAAAAAGCAAATTGGTACACTCAGCTTCCAAGTTTATCATCAGTCTCTCTGCCCTATACATCAACACACCTGCTTGTAGTCAGTACTGCCACAATAAACACTATATTCTTTTCACTGTGAAACAGAGCACACTGAATATAAAAAATAACTGTGTAACCAGTATTAATTATGGGGTGAGTCTTCGCTCCCTAAGGGGAGGTGACCCAGGATCACAGGATGGGCAACACACCAACAGCAGGCAGTCCCACAGCACCCAGACTCAAGCAAGTGAGCAGGGTGATGTCATAACTGGATCCTACCACAGTCCAGGGAACATCAGGCAAGACAGGGCAACAGGTCAGGTTCAAGGTCCATCCAGGGCCTCCCACAAAGCACTTCAGGAACAGGGCTAGGGGCAGGCACATCTAGACAGCTCAGGCAGGATCTGAAGGCCACAGGTTTGAGTTTAAATGGAGCCCTTGCTCAGTAGGTGTGGGTGGAGGTCCTTAGTGAGGCTAGTCAGCACTGTAGAGACAATTCGTGCCCTCAGGGCACCTCAGTGTACTTTGCTCAGGACTGTAACCCTTGGGTAGAATCACCAGCAGCCATACTGCACTAACAACTTAAATTTGGACCATGTGCTACTTTCAAGGTAATGCAATGTTTTTACAAGGCACTTTAATCCAAAGCCTCTCTTCTCTTTACTGCCTGAACAGCAACATAAAAGAAACAAGAATCAGTGTAAAGACTTTGTGTACAATTATCTTGTTCTAGTGCTGGTTATGATGTATATTTGGTACATCATACATGCTTATGCTCAGGTTTATATGTGTTGTCAGTCAATCAACACTTCTCTGCCCAGACAATATTAACTATCCTGGTACAATGCCACTGAACTGAGGACCAAACACACAGTTGGCTAAAGACAGGATAGAGACAGAAAAAACTGAAAGAGGAAGGAGAAAAGGAGGGGACAGTAACCCTTGGATTCTCCCTCCTAAATCTCTTTTCCTCAGGCTCTCCAACATCAAAGTTTTCACAACTAAGTTTAGCACTACTGACAAGAGCTGAAGACAAGTCTCTACTAGAAAAGTTGAAAAGATCAGAAACCACATTTATAATATAGAACTTGCTGCAACAAGATGAGACACATACTGATGAACTGGCGCATGGAATGTCTGCCTCTACTTGGCCATATTAGTAAAAGTGTAACAAATACTCTGTAAAGCATCATGCAAGCCATACAGTAAACACAGCAATTAACACATTCACCACTGTTGCCTTTGACTCCACAGTGGTCTTCAGAAGTGTCCTGGTTTGGGTGAAAAGCAAGCAAGTTTTGTTCGGTGATTTTGCTTTTCAGCTTAAGGTTTCTAACTAACTG
>JANHGL010005048.1:0-46599 GCA_024611195.1 Ceyx melanurus | reverse complement strand
GGTGACTTGGTCTAGGTGATCCTGCTCAGGCAGGGGGGTTGGACTAGATGATCTTCTGGGTCCCTTCCAACCCCTAACATTCTGTGATTCTGTGAAACACTGGCTGAGGTTTGTAACTTAATATCCAATGTGCTTTGTGCCATTAAAAACCCTACCAGAGACACAGACCATTCAACCACCCATACTTGGATACTGTTCATTCATTGTTAGCTGGAAGAAAGTGTTTAGACCACCTTGTATCATTTAAAATGGCTACAGTTTTAAACTGGTACCTATCACTTGCAGTCTGATTTTTCCCTCCACAATATGCACTTTCTAGCTTCAAATACTTTTAATTGGTACTTAATCCTCACTTGTGTACTGTTCAAACTGCTATCTGATATAATAATATTTATGCTGTCACAGTTTAGTACATTAGCTAGCCAAGTAGCAAGGTATATACATAAAAATATCACTATTTAGAACCTAGCTTTTTCTTTTTCCCTTCATTTTTCTTCAGTCTGACAGTATTATTTATTATAATGAAGTCTCTGCTCTAAAAATCAACACTGGATTATTAAAAGGCAAAGGAGGTCAAGCTGTTCAGCTGCCTCACCTCCTCACACCAAAACATTTGAATATTAAATGCAAAAAATATAACTGGTCAAATTCTGATTAATGTCTTTGCAATTCCATGATATATTTATTTGGATCCTCACCCACTGTTTTTTTCCTTTTTTGAAACATGATGTTTAGATATTTATTAAAAACTTCACAATCATATTGAGCTCCTATATTTAATTCCTTTTCTCAAGATAACTATGACTGTGTTATGAACTACAAGTTTCTTTATGACTTGCTGTTACACTTTAATTTTAGAATATGTCATGGGTAATTCATTATTGATCTGTACTGTTGTGCTCAGACAAGGCAAACTGAGAGTTACTTGTTTGCTTTTTTAATGTATCTTTGGTTTTGGTTTTGGTTTGGGGGTTCGTTTTTCCCCTCCTCCCCACCCCATGTAGTTATGGAATTTTTGATGTCGACTGATCTAAGGTTGAGAGCAGCAGAGAAAAAACAGGTTAGAAGTACATTTTTATAGTGTAATTCACTTTATTTTACCATCATCAGGATGCACCTTTTAGTGGGCAACATAAATGTAATGTTTTCCAGATTTGTAATTAAGACCTTCTCAAATGAAACAAGGAAGGCAGACACTATTCTAGTGTTTGGATAGTACTTTGCACAGTGCAGATTTATTCTTTCATAGACCTGAAGGCATTACTGTAATAAACATGACAGTTAATTAAATAGAATGGCAGGAAGCAGTACAATGTTGTCAGGAAAGGAAAACTGAGGAGTGAAAGGTGTTCTTCATAAAATCTCTTTTTACTGACTTAACTAGGTAAAGCAAATGTAACTACTGTCTGCCATCCAATGAAATGTGTTTTATCATGTGCTTTTTGGACCCTGGAATTGAAGTACAAAATGCAATTCTGGCATAGAAGGCTAAAATATAATTGTTTAAAAAATTGAGGCTGATTTTCTTTTTCTCTCTTCTTTTTTAAGAAGTTAGTTATTTGCTCATCAGTGTGCATAAGGGAGTTGTGCTCATATGTGATTGTAGAACATCATCCTCAAATTTTTTCTTTCTATGTTTTAAAGTCATCTATCCAAGTACCATGAACCAGTCAGCTTATGAAGCCTGCCTGATAGAACTCCACTTTTCTATGGGGCCTTTGAAAATAAAAAGGGGCTGTCAGGGCAAAACCTGAGTGCATTCAATTAGCCAGATTTGATTCTACTACCAGTGTTATTTAAATGTTTTAAATTTGACCACCTCTTCACTTACAGGATTTATTCGTTATTTAATGCTTTAGTAGATTGGTCCCAAAATTTCTTTTAGATTTTTTTTTGTATTATCTATGGAATTCCTACTTCTGATTTTAGTGTAAAAATGCTTTTCAAAATCAGATACAGTTCTACTGGAATAAACTACAGGAGAAAATATAAGGTGAGAGTAGAAAGGGAGTCTCATAGGGCTGTGAATCTCTTTTCCCCTTCTTCATATGCACAGTATAACTTGTATCTGAACTCATGTAATCAGACAGTGGTTGCACAGTTACTTTGCTCTTACTCTTTGCAACAGCATCAGATGATTTTAGCAAGAAGAAAAGAATGATCAAAACACCGTTATCATCAGAACTTAATTAAAGATCTTTATCTGTCATAGTTACAGAAACAATTAAAGCAGAATAAACAACTCCTTCCTCAAAGAAAGTAATTCTGCCCTCCCACTCAGACTTCCCCTCTGAGTCAATATAAGAGGAGGCAGTAATGGGGAGAGAATGAAGAGCAGATAGAGGTCAGGAGGGGACAGTAGATAAAAGTTTAAAATAGAAAGGAACGTGTAGCCTTAAATAAAAAAAATATTATTCTCTCTTTCTAGAGACAGTTATCAATAGTAGTTGTAAGAAATTTTAGGTGTATATATATATATATATTTATTTTTTTTTTAATATGAAAGCTGTGGATATCTATTTGAATTCACATGCAGCTTGCAGAAGCTGGTGGATGTGTGGTGAGTGTAGGAGGGACCTTCCAGAGAGTGTGTACAACTGGTTTACAGCCTTTCATCATTGCTGACTGAGCTAAGATAGAAGTAATCTAGGTTAAGGTTATTAATGAGTTGCTGAACACCAGATGGCAACACTCAGAGGAAACAGCAGAAATATTATTAATCTTTCTCCTTTAAGACTGTGAAAAAGGGCTGCAACTATCTAGGGATGCAGAAGTGTTCCAAGGAGAGATAAGAACAGGAGCCTAACTACATACAGCAGCTCTGGAAAGCATTTTGTCTTGGAGTGTTATCATGAGAGTAATGGGATAGCCTAGTAAAGAAGTGAGGATAATATGAAGACAAAAGAAAATGCTTTGGAAATTTCAGTTGACAGAAGAAATAGCCAATGGAATTGGATCTGCAGTTCACTGTAAAAAGAATTCTAAATTATGGGATTAATTCAAGTGTTTTTACAAAGGAGGTAGTTACAGAAAACAAAACCTGTATTTAGACATGACAGTGACTGTAGGACATGTTCTGAGTTATAAGTAACAGACATTTATATGATATGCTTGGGAATAATCAGTTGGAATTAAGGAAAAGACCTTGGAACTTTAGTCAGTTCTAAGATTATATGCTACAAATGTAGCAGCTAGTAAGAAAAATAAATTCTTGGGTTTTTTTCAAATGAAAATGTTTCCAGTAGGGAGGGAAAAATAGTTTTGCCACTTTACAAGAAAGGACAGACTGCAGCTAACTATATATCCATATTTAAGAGTGGTGAATTGTACCAAGGAAAACTGAGAAGTTGAACAGGGAAGTAGAAATAATATCTTGTGAGAAGGGGTGAAAGATAATATGTTTACCTTAAAAAAACAAATAAATCAGAGAGGTTGTAAAATTTTATGTGAATATATCAGGATAGAGGAGGAGATGAAAATAGCTATTGAAGTCTGAAGTTCTATCATGAAAACAAACAATTATAACGTATCCATGAATAAAATTAAGACAGAAATTGAACTAACTCTTCTGAATGTTAGGAGGCAAAGCAGCATTCCATGCAGGAGTAATAGGGAACAAACAAACAAACAAAATCCCTAATTGACTTGAAAATTGATCTCAAAGTCATGAGTGAGATTATACATTTTGTGTTTACCTGGTACCAAAGTAGTGCCTCAGGAGATCCATTCTAGTGTTATGTTCCCACATGACAGCTGTTCAGAGGGCTGCATTGATATAATTATCCTGGTTGTGTGCTTACAATAATAAAGTAACATACGGAGGATATTTAGAAAGTATACTTTGGTAAACAACAGCACATAAAGTTACGTGGTGGATATTTGGTGCCTGCCAGATTATGGTTAAATTTCTATGGCCAAAGAACAGGAGAAAAGTTCATGGAAGATCATTTAGAAAAAGAATTTAGACATATTAGCTACCAGTAAAACATAAGTGTTTTTCAAGTACAAGAAGTAATTTTAAATTATTATTTTTTAAAATTAATATACTGTCTTCAGGTGTTTGAGAAGAAAATGCATAAAAGGTCAAGTAGTATGAAACCAAGGGAATAAAGGTTTTTTTAAAAACCTTTGAAACCTAAGGCCATAAAAGATCAAATGTATAGTTACTGGTAGTAAGCTGAGAAAGGTGCACCTCAGCAGCATTTATAAGAAAAACTGCAGACTGGTTCATAAAACTATTATCTCAATAATGAGTATAAAAAGTATATGAGAAACATGACAGTGAAGGATTGATATTGATACTGTTTGATAAAGGAAATAATGCTCTCATTCATCTACTTTCAATGTATTGGGATGTCCTTCAGTATATGCATGCCTGGATTTATAGATATTATTATTACTATGCTTTAACTGAACTAACCAGCATAAAATGGACAAGTCTCTTTAAAAAGTATCCTGAAAAAAAAGTCAGATTGAAGATTAAAAGGCTAATTGTGACAACAGAAGTGAACAGGAAAATGGCAAACACTTCTCCTAGTCCTAGTATCAACTCTTCATCATTATGAAGTGATAACACTGGAAAACATCACTGAAGGTTTGAAGAAACAAGTATTAGAACAAAATGGAGTGTGAGAGGTTTTCTATGCAGTTGGCTAAATGTACAGTTGTTTGTAACGTGTCTACGTCTCCTCTTTTGATATTTGCTAGTGTCTGTTTCAGTAATGAAATGGACTAAGAACTACTTTCTTGTGAGCCACTAAAAGATGTGGCAAAGGAGATATAATCTTCACAGTAAATTAATAAAACCAGTACTTTATGGAAAACTTATGCAAGTGAAGCCACTGATGGAGCAGATGCTCTGACAAGAGTAAGAAAGGATTCTAGGGTGAGGTTACAGAACTGGCACCACTCCTGAAATTCACTCTTTACATAGGCAAGTTATTGCAGCCAGGAAGTTGGGCTCAGAAGTGCACAAAGTGCTAGAGGATGTCCTCAGTTTGGTTAATTTAATTAAAAAAAAAAAAAAAAAAAGACCTTTAAATAGTAGGAACTTTACAATACTTTGTAATAAGTTGGGCAGTGATCATTAAATTCTTTTGCACTGCACAGAGATTCATGGGTTATCTCATGCAAAGAACTTGTAGAGAGGAGTTCTGAATTTTCCTGTGACAAAAAGACAAATGTTCTAAGTTTTCTGACCTTTTCTATGCTAAGTCATTGTTGGTAGCATGCTACCTAGCAGATAGTTTTGGAAAAAATAAGTACTTTAAATCTGTCATTTAAAAGTAAAGGTGAATAGGAAAGTAATTGTTTTTTAAAAGAAGTTCCCTTACTTTAGGGAAATATTTTGAAAAGAGATGTTTAGAACTATTTCCATCATCATATGTTGTTGAAAATGATGCATGTAACTTATAAAAACTAAAAAAATTTTGGAAAGAGAATTTCATAACCCATTTAAAAATGTTCCAGAGTTTCAGTCAGTTTTGAATCCATTTGTTAAAAATAAAAATGCAATACTTTCTCATTAGCTTGAAAGAAAAAGTGATTAACCTTAGGAAAGATGGAAATTTTTTACTGAATTTTGGGTAGGAAGCTTTGTTTAATTGGTAGATGGGGTTGAAAAAAATAGTATCTTCAGTAGGCACCACCAGTTCTTACCACTTCCATTTGGACCTGTACAGTTTTGCGAGCTATCTTTTCCAGCTATGACAGACATTGAAACCAAGTATTTAAGTAAACTGAACTTAGAACACACCATTGAGTCACTGTATTATAAAGTGTTAGACCAAAAATCTGAAAAATATTGTCAATCACATTGTTATAATATAAAATACCAATATTAATAGTAGAGCAAAAAGGTGTTTCCAACATAAATAAAATTTAAATTATTTTTACATCTTTATTTCAACTTTGTCTCATCCTTTTTTAATTTCTATTTTTGTGTATGTTTTATAATTTTATAATGGAGCTGTAGCTGTATAGTTTATAAACCAATATACATACATTGGAGGTGCATGCTCAGAAATTTTAAACTCATGGGGTGTCCAATTAGAACAGTTTGGAGGTCACTGGTCTAATGATTAGAACAGTAGGGGATGTGAAAGACCTAGATTCGTATTGTATAATGTCTGTAGTAACTGGGGCACTACTATTACCCTAACATGAAGGTCAGCCAGCTGTAAATACCCTAGAAAATGTGTATTGCTGTCTCAAAGTCTAGAAGAGGTAAATTTACAAAGAAAGAGGTGATGTTGGCAGCTTAGTGGGTTGAACACCTTTGTCCAAATTTGTAGTGAAACAGAACTCTGACAAAGATGGTAGTTGTGATTCCAGACCTTAGAGAAATCTTGTCATCTACCATGTTCTGAAAGAAAGGACAGAAGAGAGGGATATTCTTTCAGGTAAATTGATACCATTTTATTTATTTGTATAGAACTGTCCTGCAATGCTCAAAAAAACCAAAACCCAAACCAGCACCCTCCTCCCTCAGTCTTATAATGTGTTCTGTGTGTTTTCATTTGGGAAACTGGAATAAAATATCACTATAGCATAGTTTGTAATACATAATTTAGAAGGGCTTGGGAGCATGAACCTATGAAAAAAGAGCCATCAAATGAATCTTCATGAATCCTTGAATTTCTGAGTGAGCTAGCAGGGGGAAATGCAGCACTGATACCATTTATCAAAAATTCAAGGACAGCTTATCTGGATATGCCACCATAAAGATTGATGTGTGATGTGTATGAAAAGAAAACTACTGTAGGAAAAACTGGCTTACATTCTGAAAGCAGATGGTTTAGGTAAATTATAACAGTGCAAGGTTACTGTAGGTAATAAATGAGGTGACATGAGGATCTGTGAAAGGCTCACGTTTGCATGTGTTTTTGAAGACTTTTAAATTAAAATAAGAAAGATGGAGAAAAAAATTGACTTCCTAAATCTAGAATAATTGGTGTAAACTATGTGTGAAAAAGTAGGTAATTCAGTTTGGTACAGAACAATGTAAGATAATGAGTCTGGGATGCGTAATGAAGTGTAAGAGTTAAAGACGTGAACAGAAAATTAATGGAGGTCTGGATGCAGGGTTTGTTTTGTTTTTGTTGTTGCTTTGGAGTTTTTTATTGGGTTTTTTGTTTGTTTTGTTTTGATAATGATCTTGAGCAAGATGTGGTTGCTGTCTGCAAGGATAAAAGACTAAAAAGATTTTGAAAAATGTATATAAAAGCTCAGTAACAGCTGCATCTTCAGCTATGTAAAAATCAAAGTTTATCAAATGACTCTTATTAGGAACCATAATATATTACAAGTTTGTAAAACACAGTAAGTAACATTTTTCCAAATTGTTAAAAGATGGTGTTTGTTGAATTAAAATAAACAACTGCAAGATTACTGATATCACATTTCTTGGGAAGAATGATATTCATTAAAATTATGCGGGTATTAGAAGCTGGGAAAGTTTTTTTTGGGGGGATGAAGACTAGAGGATGATAAGGGAATAATTACATACATATTTTGCTGATCAAGTTGATAGGAAGATGATAGATACTTGTTGCCTCATCATTTACTATTAAGGCTATACTATATGAACACAAGTGAAAATCTGTCTGATAAACAGAGAGAAATCTTTGATGGGCTAAACAGCATTATGTTTTTGAAATATTTGTTTCAATTTTGTGTAAAATTCAGACACTTTTCCATTACATCATGAATTGTTTGAAAGTATTTTATGCAAATAAACCTGGAACCTTATGTTTTATTAAGATATAAATGTTGGCTGTGGTTATACTTGCATTGGTAGGAATTGTATGTTTTCCTCTTCATATAACCAGTGAGAAAACTTGTCATGAAGTGTGTATTTCCTTCAAAGCTGCTTTGTAGGGAATAACTTGCTGCAGCCCCATGCAGCAAATTGCTACTATTCATGGCTGGAATATTTTTGATATCTTCTGTACTTATCTATTACCCATGCACATTAAAATAGTAGGATAATCTGCTTGTTTGGTGAGTTCTTTAATTAGATATTGGTGTTCTGAGAAGCCAGTTCTGTATTAAGATGACTGGCATACTAAACAGCCTAAATACACTTGGTATTTCACATGATGACTTGTTTGTAGAGTATATAGATTTAATTAGTAACCAGCAGGACAGTGTCACCCTGAGTGCAGATGAAGCTGCTAAACACTCCTTTCCCTGTACACTGGGAATATGGTGATGCTATCAATCAACACAATGAATCTGTCTCATAACAAAAATGCAGATTAACTGAGTTAAATTAACAGGTTTGTACTCTTAGATCCTTGCATAAAATGAATGCATTTATCTTTGCAGAAACTATACACTGTACACAGCTCTCATTTTATTACGTACTGTTTAATCTATTGTTTGTTCATATCAGAGACTTGTAGTACAGCATTTATTTTCACTGTGCACGTGCATACAATAATGTAGACTTTGACTTTTTTCTCTACATCAGTAAAATGGTAATATCTAATATTATGCCTGAATTAAGTAGTGCCCTTTATTTCCATATACCATTTGAAGCATATTTATTTTATATATATGTGTGTGTGTAGGTAATCTCAGGATAGATCGGAGCATGAAAACTATAACATTAAGCATGTGTATTTTCCAAGTTGTGTAGACACAGTCATGGATACGATAGCGTGCATAGGCAGGAAAAAAAGACTTGCTTCCCACGCAGAGGGAGTAGCAAGAAGTTAAACCTCATCTTAAACAGGGTCTTCATTTTTGCCCCTAGTTAGATTTTCCACCATTTGATGCTATTTGCATTGAGCCTGGAAGCTCCCCAGGATCACCTGTTAGTCTTTGCTGAGCCATTAAAATCAGCTGCATTGCTTTGCTGATCCATGGGGGTTGTTTCCTTTGTTCTGCCTCCAGCAAAGGTGGGGCAGGGTCAAAAACCCTTTGGCTGAAGCTAGGAGGCACAGCTTTCCCCAGCTGTGTTCTTTGGAGTGTGTGTAGATGGTGTAGATGTATGTATTTATGACTTACTTAGTATTTACTTCCCTGTATATATATGTATATATTTTCCTTTTTGTGCCTGGTAATTTGCAGTACTATGGTTGATAGTAAGAACATGCTTCCTATCCCCATTTTGCCTCATAAAACTGTGCCTTACTAACTATCCAGTGTTGTACACAAGAAACAGTTCTTATTAACCCCAGGGAGAGATCTTTTATTTTCCTAATATAAGAGATTTATTTGACCTTATGTAATGACAAACATGATGAATGGTTATAAAGTAACTTCTAACTCTAACTATAGTGTTAGATTTAAAGACATTTTGACAGGGAATTCCAAAGGCTTAGTCCTTGCTGTGTGAAGAATTTCCTTCAATTTGTTCTAAAAATAAAAAGCAATCATTTCTTAATGTGACCTTTTGTTGCAGTATTATGAGACAGGGACCGATCATTTTTTTCTGTATGCCTGTCATGTTTTTTAATGATTATGATTAAAATAAAAATGAAAAGAAAGTGTGCTCCTATACTGTTATCAGAGGCATTCAGTGCTTGAATAATTTCATTTTTTTCCATAAGCTCAGCTACTGATGAGGAATGTGCAAGTCCCATGTGCACAAGCAGATGGGGAAATTTTAGTCTTTAGTCATCTATGCTCTTTGAAGGTTCCCTTCTAATTCCCTCTTCTTGCCAAATAATTTGAGAGCTTGCAGTATCAAGTCAAATGCCCATCCTTCTGTATTTCCACCACCCTTTTTGTTAACCTCATTCTGATCTTTTGCTGCAGTGCCTTAAAAATGGCTTAAAAATAGAATGCTGTTCTAGGCAATAAGAACTTTTTTTTTCCCCTATATAATGCAAAGAGATTTTGTGCAATTTCCTTATTTTCACTTCTTTCGTCTACTTCAACTTCTAGTATAAATTATAAAATACAGTGAGAAAATACATTCTGAGATTGCTTATCATTGTTTTGTTGCTTTCAAAGATTTATTTTTTTTATGAAAAGAGTTACTAGTATATCTTAGCTTATTTTTGTGACATTGAAACTGGTCCATTAATTTAGTATAATTACCCAATTAAAATTTTCAATTTAGGCAAAAAGAAAGAGCTTCTTCATGCTTTTAGCACCTTCCTGATACTCATGTTTCAATTTTTTGTCTCTTTTCTGACAACTCCTCACTAAAACTGTGCAACAGGTGTTTTGACCCAAGAGGTGCCTCCATAAAGAAAAAAAGAAACACAAATGTTGTTGAGTTTTTTTGTCATGCTTGGCTTTGGAGATGAGACTCATGAATATGTATTTCTTCACCAGCTGCTCTTTTATATATTTTTTAATATATATAATTTATATATATATATAATATACATTAATGCAAGGCAATTTTGCAAGTAGGCAGAATATTGAAATCTTTATTTGCAGTAACACAGGTACATATCTTGAGAGCAAGATTGGTTCCTTTAATTTCTGTTTCAATAAAGCTTATGTGCAGAGGCTGGAGAATTGGATGTTTAAAGTTCATGACTATGTGGAAGCCCTAGCACTGGACTTAAACATGTTCTGCCCATGGTCTAAGTTTGGTGATGAAAATCACTGTCACATCAAAAATCCTGTAGCTTCTTTTGCCCTAGATTGTAGCTATACTAAAATATCCTGTCCCTGACCTCACATCTAGCCAACAAGAGTTAATTTAACATAATGACATATGAAAAAGACCTATCAAAGCAGATGCAATTGGTATTCAACTTGCATGGCAAAATTTGGTTAAGCATTCAAGTTGCAGATTTTGATATGCTAAGAATGATTAGTTGAAGTTGCTAGAAAAATACAGAATGAAGTATGGAAGTAAATAAACAGAATGAATATAACAAAAATCTGCTCTTCCAATTTAAACTGGATGGATGGTCTGCATGTTTTCAGATATTTAGATGTCAGAAGAGAGGAAATAAAAATAATTCCTTGAGGTAAAGCTAAGTCAAGGAAACCACAATTTATTTAGCTTACAAATGAAGACCTTAGATTCCAAGAAACCTTGGCAATGTATGCCAGGAATCGGAATTTGAAGAACCACCATGAAAGCTGACTTGCCAGCTAATTAAGATCCAAGTAAATATTTGTATGCATTTAGAATTAATAGAATGTTCCTAATGCCTCATGAACGTTGTAATGCTAGGGCATGGAAACAGTGGTAGCTTGAGAAATTTACATCATTTTTCGTTTGATAGATTCTGGGTTAGTAGATTTTAACTTTTCATCTCCTAACTGTAAGCTTAGTTATATTTTACTCAAAAGATGCTGTTGAAAACATAATATACTTCTGCAGTGTTATCAGAAGTGTTCAGTACTCAAACCAAGTGGGATTTCACAGAATCATAGAATGCTAGGGGTTGGAAGGGACCTAGAAGATCATCTAGTCCAACCCCCCTGCCTTTTACATGCCTTCCAGCTGATGGATGCAATTGAAGTCCCCATGGTGCACAAACAGATGGGAATATGTTGGTCTTTAGTTTTCAGTCATCAGTGCTAATTCTTTTATCTTCGGAATGCATTAGTCAAACAGACTATGCCTGTCAAGCAATCTGTAATATGTGCTTTGACAGCCTTTTTTTTTTCTTTTTTTTTTTTGTCTTCTTAAACTCTGCTTAAAATCTTTTCTATAAATGGACTATTAGTTTAAGAGGGAAAAAAAAATCCCTTTCAGGTATTAAATGATTGTCAAAATGGTTGTGGAACATCGATGACTTTAAAGTACAGCCATTGCTGTGTACATCTATATGATGCTTTTTATAAACAACCATTCTAATAGTAAATTATCCTTAACCAATATGTCATAGAGGTTAAGATGCCTGGGATTTTTCAAACACTGTGGTGATCTTTGTGCACATTGGCACGCATCCGTAAATCCTAATTTCTAGATTATAACAAAAAAGTCTGTTTTGACCAGGAGTTAAATTTATATATTTAGATTTTAGTGCCTGTTTCTGCAAAATGGATCCCAGAACTGCCATGAATTAAACAACTTGTACCCACACAGCAGCTAAAATACCTCACTTAAACAATGGTGTGTGAATTTGCAAATGCATTTGTATGAAGGTTCCTTGACTGGTCTAGCATGCATCTATGAGGGGAAAAAAGTATGTAGTAATAGCATAGCATAAATTTTATCAATTATAGAAGTTTATTGGCACCGACTTCTCTCTTGATTTCCTTTAAAGTGTCTTTTGTGGCATATGCAATCTGTCCTCTTCAGTTTATTTATGTGCCTGGGGGGCACTTACAACGCTCTGAATTTAGCTTTGGTTCCGTAGGCTGTGTCGTCACAGACCTAAGGGATTGAGCTTTGTGTTTTTGTTTTTGTGATATGGAATCAGGCATTCTGAAAATGAATTCAAACCTTCACTTATATCACTAGTTAAGCTCATCCAGATGGCAGACAGTTTCTGCTTCTGATTTTGGTAATGTGACAAGCATGGCTTTATAGACTGTAGCAACTCTTAAAGCATTTAAAGGCCTGAAATAGAACAAAGATTGCAGGCAGGTGATCATCAGAATCTTTCCTCTGTAAGAGGTGGGAACTCCTGCTTCAGGTAAGATGCAGGTAACCATTGACATAAGCTTGTGGAAGGTGTCTTGAATTTGGTGCACTGGAACAGCCCAGTTTACAGAGCTGTGCTCTGCAAGTCTGTTTAAAAGCAAGTGGGAGGTTTTTCCATTAGTATGAAGCATGAATTTATCTTCATGAATATGCCTTAATTTGATGCTCTACTATGAAGGAAATCAGCTGAGCAGGAAGATTTTTTCATGCATTTTCTGTGTATCTACCTGTCATGTGAAGCATCTATGGAACACTTGTTCGTGTATCAAATTCTGAGGGTGATGAAGCACTGGAACAGGCTGCACAGAGGGGTTGTGAAGTCTCCCTCTCTGGAGACATTCAAAACCCACCTGGATGTGTTCCTGGGTGACTTGGTCTAGGTGATCCTGCTCAGGCAGGGGGATTGGACTAGATGATCTTCTAGGTCCCTTCCAGCCACTGACATTCTATTAAATTGAAAGCATGATAGATGGAGTTGGATGTTTTCAGTTGTTATTTTGCTTTTTGAGCCATAAATTTCACTTCTGTATGGAGTTTGGTTTCTTGTTCATATTATTTTTCTAATAGACACTCTTAAACTGTAGGCAGGAAATATTTTCTGTCTGGGAAGTCCTACATGATGACACTGCTCTTTGCATTTTTTCAATACCTTTAAAAGTTCAGGTTTCAGTAAACCAGAATTTACTGAGGAAAACCTATTTTGAAAATGTTATGCCTGGATCTCGTATCCATTACAGTTCAGAGGTGGTGGTGTTTGAATGTAGATCTTGACTACCTTCAGGTAATTTAACTGCATGAGAGATTACTATTTGTAAAGCCTAGTACTTTGAAGCTCAAGTCATCAGTCCTGACTCAATGAAATTCTAATTTACTCAAAGATCATGTGCATCCCCTCAAGCTGCAGTGATGGAAACTGCCCTAAAAAGGATGAAGAATGGGCTTGTGAAAAGTTGTACAGCTGTAAATTAACTTTATTTGTTTTCCTTTGAGATATAGAAAAGAAAAGAAGCCATATAGCAGATATCCCTATTTGGGGAACGTTTTCCATCAATATCCACTACTGTCTTATGTAAAGGGAGTATGTTGTCTTATTTTCTTTTGTCAGGCTACATTAAGGGTCATTAAAACCAAACAAAAAGCTAGAGCAGATTTGAGGTGATTGTATTGTTTGCCATGGACTATATGGGAATTTGCATATCTTTATAGATAGCTTATAAACATTCGTGATCCCTTTTCCATTCTCCCTCAAGCCCAGGGAGAAGAGGAATAAAAGTAAACATTTAGTAATAGGCAAGCTGCATTGTAGACTCCTAGTCCTGAATCTGTTCAGGGAATAAGTAGCTTTTTAATGGACATCTTTTGACCTTTTTTTTCTGGAAGGGGAATCTTTGCTTTTTTCTGCAGTTGAGAGAAATTAATTAACTATATTCCAGATATTTTAGGAATCTGAAGTCTCATGGGGAAGGGGCTTCCTTAAAAATGTGTATGGAAAAATTTAAAATGAAAATACTGCAATCAGAATTCTGAGAAAGAGTATTTAGATTTATTGAAGTTCTTTCTAGGTTGTTCTATACTGAAAAAGAAAAAAACAAAAGGTAACCCAGTTTGTGTGTGTCAGTTTGCTTTTTAGGGAGCAGATGAACCTGGATTATGATAGGAACAGGTAGGGGAACTGTTAATGGAGAATCTCTAATTATAATCACTAAAAAACTCATTTGTTCTTTTTCCCGGCTCTTCTAGTAACTAAATTGTTATTTCCATGAAATAATTTCCTGCCTACAGAAAGTCTGTTGTTGAAATAAGTTGGAAAGAAAACATGCTTTTGAACTGAGAGCAGCTGCTCAATCTCATTTAATCTTTTATTTTGTTGTCTGTGCTTTGTTAATTTGGAGAAGTCTTTGGCTTTGTTGAGCCCTGCCTGTTCTGTTCTGCTTAGCATTGTGAATTTGTGAAAACTGAGACCCACTGCTAATGACCTAAACCACAGTTCTGTGTAGAGCAACTTTATTAATGAATGGAGTCAAACAAGGCCAATAGCAGCCACAAAAAAAAGAGACAGATGGGTTTCTTGCATTTGGTATCTTGAATGAAATGTTATGCAAGGCTCTGAGGTCAGAGAGTAAATGGTGTCCATGAGCATGTGTGATTTCATGTTTCCTTCTTCTGAAGCAAATAGAGCATTATACCCTAATTACTGTTGCTTTTTTTTTAACTGATAGTATACTAAGGGCTTTTGGAAGGATATACCATTTGCACAGTAACCATAGTGTAAATGAGAACACGTTTTCACAATGTATGTGTAAACCTTGGACAGCCTTCAGTGAGCAAAACCTTTTAATTAATGTGAAGAATCAGGTTAATAAAGGGGGGAAAACTTAACTAGTCATGTTACAGGTAGTGAAATGTTTTCTGAATAGCTACCTTTAGTCTTGCTCTAATACATGTTAATGTCATCTTATAAAAAGGCATGGTTTGTAAATCATGTGGTTAAATTTAAAAAAAAAAATGAGGAAAAGGTTAATAGTTCAAGCAGTTCCTGAAATACACTACCTTCTCCTTTTTGGAAACAGTGGTTAACATAGAAGAGAGAAATACAATGTAAATTTTTATACATGTATGCATTTTTTATATATATGGAGTATGTGGAATGGAATAAAAATAGATTGCTAATATAAGTAAGATTATAAATGGATATAAGTGACAGATTTTGGGGGAGTTGACAAGTGACTGCACAAGCTGGACACAGCTAGCATGCTGTGGAGCACTTGAACCATAGTAACAACTGTGCAGAAGTCTGTTATTAGGAGAATTTTTTTTAGTATGGTAACAAGATGGTTCTTTCTTGTTCTCTCTTGTTGCTTTTTCTTTTTTATAGCAACACATATTCCTCAAAATATCCTCAAAGTAATCATTTTTGTATAATTGTGGAATTAGGCTATTTACTCAGTTTGTCTGAAATGAAAATGTATCAGATATTCTACAAATAAGTAAATAGGAAGAAATTAAAACAGGATTTTAAAATGCACGGTAAAGTGATGTTAAGATAAATAAAAGTATTTTGAATCATAATTTCTGAAAACTGAAGGGAAATCTTGTCTCCTTTCACTAGCCAAAGGTATTTTCTCTTTGGCAGCAGGATCTGATATCTGGCCACATGGGCATAGTGTGCAAATCTGGCACCATCTACTCAGTTATTAATCACCAGAGTTCACTCTCATATGTTGTTCTTAATATATGGATGTTGTTCTGCATAGCAGACCTTGCACTTCAATTGCATTTTGCATTCTGTGTATTGAAATAGGTGTATTTGGGACCATTTTTTAATAATATATTTAAATATGAACCTTCTGCAGTCGTTCTAAAATGGAAGCAATTTATCATTGCAGACAAATAATTTCCTAAAAAATATATTCTGTATTTATGGGATATATTGTATAAAATTTTTCAATACATTTATCTTTTTATTGTGACATGACTTGGTAATGAGGTTGTGCTGAGAATGGGTAAGCCAGTAACTTCTCATGCACACTGAGCACTGCATTCACATTCATTCAAGCAGGTGAATAAAATATTTAAACTGCAGTGGAATAAACATGAAAGTGCATTTTGAATATAAACAAAGTATGCATATGAATTTGGAAACTCTAATATCAACAGCCTGAGGACAACATTCCTCATATTTTCTTCAAGAGTTGGGAACAGAAACCTAACAACAAGTAGGACTACATTTAGATAATCTGAATGCCATCTGCATCACTAATCATATCTGGGTTTCTTATTGCCTGGCCTACAAGGCCATATATGTTACAACAACACTCGAGTTCTTCAGCACAGTTTTGGCTGTCTGAATTGGAACTAAAGGGTACAGGATTTGTGTCATTTTCTACCTGCAACATGTTCCACATCCTTGCCATGCTCTTTCCCTTGCTGTTTTTCTGCTGCTTAGTTTGCTTCTCATTTATTCTGCTCAGACCCCTGCCTATGTGAGCTTCTGTCATGTCTTCTGCCACCTGTGGGATTGTCATCTTGTCATTACTTCTACAATTAGATAAACGGCAAGTTTTCAGTATAATTAGAAAATAATATTTCAGATCAGCTTTCAGGACTGACTGGGAGGTTCCTGTGAATAAAAGAAATCCTAAGGAAGAAAAGTCCATGTCAGATTTAATGAGGTATTTCCGATGTCTCACAGGCAAATGTGTAATCATGGCAGGAAGAAATCTCTATACTACTATTCACTCCACAATATTGGTGTGTGCAGTTTGCATCACACTGACAAGGTGTCACACCTCTTTTTGGTAGGATTTTGTGCAATACACTAAAGAAAAAAAAATATAGTGAAACGTCCCACCTTTCTAGACATAGAATGACTTTCTGACACACGCTGGAGTTTGGTACTGGATATAAGATGCATGATGCTGGTAGGTGGGGGCTTTGAGCAAGTCTAAAGCAAAAGAAGTAATTAAGCTGGGACTGAGCAGAGGACTTGGGGTGAGTAATGCCTCTAGAAGGCTTGTGAAGGAGCCCATTCCAGACAAGTGGAGAAAAGAAACAAGGAGCCACCAGAGAAGAGGAACCTCAAATGTTCTGAGCCCAGTCTCCCACTTGCAGGCAAAGCATGCAGGCCACGAGGGGATTTGAGATGGGAAGAGAGAGGAGTCTAAGTGTAGTTCTCTGTCTCTTTCTATTTTTCAGTAACAGAATTAGTAATAAAAGTTTCTTAGTTGGCCAATAAATTAAGTAAAACTCTGCAACGCTCAGCTTGTTTTATAGCCAGCAAAAGACATTTAACATTGCAGCCAAAATGGCTATTATTAAAACATTTGGCACAGTTCTTAGATTTGCTGAAGTCAGAGGATTCAAACAGCCTTCTCCACTTTGGAGGCTGGCTTGGTGGCTGAGGATGGAGCAGTGGATGTCATTTACCTCTATTTTAGTAGGGCTTTTGGCAATGTCTCCTGTGGCATCTTTATAAAGTATGGGTTAGATGAGGAGGCAGTGAGGGGGACTGGAAACTGGTTGAGCAGCTGGACCCAGAGCTTTGTGATCAGCAGAGAAAAGTGCAGCTGGAGGCAATTCACTAGTGGTGTACCCCAGGGGTTAATAGTGGGTCCAGTCCTGTTAAAGATCTTCATTAATGACCTGGGTGGTGAGACAAGAGCACACCCTCTGGAAGATCACAGATTATATATAACTGGGATATGCCATATTAAAAATGCTTATTATTAAAACTTTTTTTTTTCTTTCTGAAGCAAGATATTACTTTTAAATGTGCATCATTGTCCAGAATTGCTTCTTCACCTGAATTCTGAGAGCTTCTCTTATCTCTGCTGCCACAGCTTTCACCAAACTTGACCTTCTACCTGGAAGCTTTGTGAACATTTCTTATGAAATTAATTAAATATACCAAATAAAAATTACTTGGAGATGAGTATTTCCATGTTATATCCTTCTTTCAGTGACATTACATCTTACAGGAATGAAAAGTGTGCTGATGGCCAAGACAATTATCCTACTTTTCCTGAATGTAATATGTCAAAATTTTTTACTCTCTTAGCTCCAAAAGGAATGAAATATATTTAAGTTTGGTTTATTGTTACCTTTCTGACATTCTTTTGGCATTTCCTGGGGATTATTTACATGCAGGGATGGATAGTTATCTTCAGGACTTTGTTCTTTTGTATTGTATGTGAGTCAACTAGATAACAAAAATATAATACTTCTTTTATTCTGTCATCACCAGCAAACTCTCACAGGTCATTGAGTAGAAAGCACAACAAACAAAAATTAATCTTCCTAGTAGTGGAAAAAGTGAAATAAATAGTTATTAAACTATCCTGCAAAGATATTATCCTAAAATCCATCCCTTATTTGCTTTTTGATTGTCTTTTTAATTTTGTCAGGACAGGCAAGGTTAAATTTATTTTCATAACACTATAACACATATAAGATTTTATACCTTGTAAGTCTCTTTCCTTATAAGTCTCCTTCCATTCCTTTTCACTAAGCATGGGAGTGATCTCCTCTCATCAGATCTTGCTTAGCAATTTCAAAGATAGGCATCTAATCTAAATTTGCTCTCTAGGGTCCCCTTACAGTCAGTGCAGCATGACAGACACTATAAGAAAGTAGTAGACTTTGTAACAGGATAGTATATTTTTCTGTACAGGATATGGTCTAGTGGGATATCTGAGGTGTTTGAGATACCTGAGCTGAATCCTTCTTTGATGCCTGCCTGTTTTCTTGTCACTACAGTGGGAACCCAGGAATCTTCTCAGTCTCGCAGTCCAGCTTCAACACCTTAAGTTTGATGGCATGAAGCCTACATGAATTTCCAAGGTTTTCATGTAATATTTTATTCTGAGACAGGAACTGAGCTCATTATGTGTTTTTTCTTTGATAGTTTAAGGTCTTGATAGAAACAATCTTACCTTCTGTTAATAACTTTTTATTACACTTGACCTCTGCTGCAGATTTTAAGAAAGGCTGTCCTTGGCACCCCTCATTTTTATTAGCTAAACTTTTTATCATGAAAGATGGTAAGAAAAGTAATTAAATTTACCAGAGTACACACTTATTTCATAATTCCTTGCAGTTAAAAGCCATAAAGAGAACACTTGAAATGAATTCATTTTATGGCCTCTTAAGGAAGATACATGACGTTTAACTGTAACATAAGCTTTTATATCCAACAGGAATGATAATATTTTAAAAGATGAGAGCTTTCTTATTAAAAAAATAAAAGTTAAAAAAAAAAAAAGCCCTTCATAGTGGAAATTCTTACATTAAAAATACTTTTTTTTTCTTATCATCCTGGTTATTTTCAAGTTTCTCAAGAATCTGTTCCCATCCTTCCTCCCCTCACTCCCCTAATGGATTCTTTCAGTTGTCTGTCCTTTATATTGAATTTTGATTGAAACTTATAGAAATGTCAGCCTGGCTTCTTTAGATACTATGGTTGAAATCATCAAGCTCACTTTGTCTCTGGTGGCAAATCGCAATTCTATTTAGCAAGGGATGGTTCTCTTGGAGGCTGGATTGATGGATGAGGGCATAAGAGGTTGGGTCAGCTGACAGTGTTACCCTTCCCAGCTGTCTGCTCATCCCTACTGGATGGGGTGTCTTAGCTGCTTGTCAGCCAGCTTTTAAACCACTGCTGATTACTGTGTAGTGTTTTAAGGCAGACTATAATCACTGACGGTTTACTTTACTAGAAAATGCTGTGTGGCAAGTGGTGGTGATTCCCAAACTCACTGATGAGCAGCTCAGACATCTGTGCAGTAAAGGCAGGCTGGGCAGCTAGGGCAACAACACTAGGGCAGCAACCTGAGCAAAACCAGTCCTTCTTGATATTCAAGTGTCCTTTATTTTGTCTTTGCATTTTGTGTGTTTTGGTTTGTTTTGGTTTGTTTCAGGTTGTAATCAGCCTGCTGTCTAAGAACCCCAGTGCTCACACATTCTTGAATGTGAATGTGTGAGAAACCCAGCAGTGTTTTAAAATTTCACTACTAAATGATAATTATTTTATTTTTTTTTTAATTCTTGTCTGTAGGCTGGAGCAAATGTACTGTTGCAAGATGTTAATGGAAACATTGCACTTGATTATGCCATAGAAGGGACTGAATCTAGCAGCATCCTTCTGATGTACCTGGAAGAAAATGGTAAGTCAGCCCTTCAGCTTATGGAATGGTTTTATTGAATGTGCTATAAACCCAAAAAGGATCAATATTGATTTGACATAAGTCAGCACTGAAGACAGTGGAACTATATTCATTTTGAGATGAAGGGGAGGAAGATGTTTTGGAGTCAAAGAAGTCTGGTTTACAATGTTAAGAAGAGAGTGCTATGTAAAATAGACTATATTCTAATAATTGTCTCTCATTGCAGAGTTCTCAGGGAAAAATAAAATCAAGTGGCTTACACAGCTCAGCTAACATGAAAATAAGAAACTATCAATTTACTTGGATGAAACAGAGTAAGATAGGAACAGATAGCTCAGTGCTACAGAACTCTTTGTTAACTGGGGACACTAAAGTTCTTAGAAGTCTCGTGTGTTTATAATTTCTTACAAATCTCGTCACTATGTTAGTTTATTGTATCTGTTTAACTCCATTCCAGATACTGGTGAGTGAACTCCCTCTTCATTTTCAAAGATAATCAAAATTACTACATGGAAGCCTGGGAGCCATAGGTGATAACAATAGCCTCAGATGTATTTAATGATTTTTATATTTTAAAATATTTTTACTTGTTTACTTAAATTTGTTCTCTGAGCTCTGTTTGTAAATATCTGTTAGGTCACAGTGTAACAAGTACAAAGATAATGCTTTAGCAACTGCCTGAAAGCTTTCATCTATACTTTATTGTTGTTATGGAGTATGGCTCATCAGGTCATTATATGAAGTCTACATTAAATTCCATGTATTTCATTAAAATATTCTATATTCCTGTACAGAAATAATCTTTCTGTGATACTACATTATGTTATTTAACTGATCAGAGATTCATAGAATCTATGACTCAACCACCTCTCTGGGAAGTACATTCCAATGCCTGAAAGCCCTTTCAGTGAAAAAAAAATTCTAATATCCATTTTAAACCTCCCCTGGTAAAGCTTGAGTCCATTCCCATGTGCTCTATTACTAGTTACTTGTGAGAAAAGCAGCACCTATGTAATGAAGTTATGTTGTATTCTGAAACTTATTGTTGTCTGACAAAAGCCATGAGCAGACTTTGCTTACCCAAGAGAAAACAAGCTGAGGTATATATCTTCTGTATAACAAAATATAATAGTAATAATAATATCCTCTGGATAATAATTCTTATAAACTATAAGCTTCATTGAATATAGCCCTAAGCAAGGATGGAAGGATAAATAAAGCATCAATTCTCATATTTAGGAAAGTGGTAGAAATAGCTTAACTGTGTGATTTTTTTTATGTCCTTAGAGTACTCAGAATCCTGAGCTCCAGGATTTTATTTGGTTTGTTTTATCTAAATCAAACATCTGGTATTTACTCTACATACTTTACCTTAGAGAAAAAGAGTTGCTTCAAAGTCAGGTATGATCTGAAGTGCATGCTTCTTTCCAAGTGCTTATAAAAGGAGCCTAGAATGGCTGGCTGAAATGTAGATGTCTGCCATGCCACATGAGATGGGATTTGGTTTAAGGATATGATATTTTCATTTACAGGACTATCTGTCCATGCCTGTAGTCTAGCTTTATTGCAGTTAGTGGAGGTCTCAAAAATACTGTCACTAGAGAGCAGAAGGGTAATTCATTTAACCAGCCACAAGGAAATCACTGTTAAACACTATTAAAATTGTTCTAAAGCTGTGATTTAGAGCTGTAGGCCTCAGCAGTTTGGCAAATATACATCCTTTTTGCAGATAATGAAAATACTGGCTTCTCGCATAATATATGTTGCTGAAATACATCTATTCATATGCTGACCTTTGAAAAGATGAACACAATGCCAAGCTATGTGCACAAGAGCTACTGAACAATGTCATATACTAAAAAGAATGCTCTTTGAAAAGCTATCTATTAAGCAGCTGGAAAAGTAATTCTAAAACTTTAAGCAAAGAAAGCCAGATAAAATCACAGCTACACCTGAATATTTTAATGAATGAAGATGCATATTTTGGGTGTGGTACCATGACTTTTATTTTTTTTAATTTTATTTTTTTTAAATTTTTATTGATGTAAGTGAACACGTCTATTCTATACTATGCTGACCAGGAGAAAAATAGAAATTGATCTCCCCATGATCTCCCCAGAATTATATAAGAGTACAAACAGGTGTCTGAAAAGAATGTTGCTGTGTGCTCTGTGCAGGTAGGGCAGATACAGACAGGGTGAGAGAAGAGTTAAGCAAGAGGAGAGGAGAAATTGGATTCTCAGAGCTGTTGCACATTTTCAATATACATTTGTGTTTGTAAGACAAGATTATATTGACCTCTCCTAAAGACTGCTCAGCCTGTTGGAGAATGAGATATGCAAGTTCCAGAGAGTGGCTGCTGAGTGTATGCAATGGGTATTGTTTCCCAAAGAGAGCGTGAGCAGTTTTGCTTTGTACTGGTCACAGGAATTGAGTGTTTGCCTTGCAGCTGGAGAGACTTCTTAGTACTGGTTATTTCTGAGGAAAATATCTTTTACAGCAATTCTCAGCTCTGTTTGCCATTTATTTCTTTACCACTATAATTTTTTGAACGTTCCTTTCCCTTTTTTATCTGAGGTTTTTACATTCCTTTGGGCTGTCAGTTCTATAACCACACATCAGAGAGGGGGAGACAGGCCTTGGCAGGTGTTCTTCCTAAACAGTGTGAAGTAATATATTTTGTAGCTTTTAGGTTATGCTCCTGCCTGTCATCAGCACTGATGCTCATCACTGAATGCTGTGACCTGCAGGGTCACTATTGTTTTAACTGTTCCTTCTCCATCTCATCTCCTGCAGGATTTGTGAGCATATAGCTCTTGTTCTGATGTTACAGGGTTTTTGGAGCATTTTTTCCACACTATGCCTTTCTTTCTGCCTTTTCACTTTTGAAAATGTGAATCCATTCCCAAAGTACATGCCAATTTGCTTTTCTTCCTTTATTTATTCCAGCTGGCTGTCTTCCCATTTTAACCGAATATCTAAACCACATTTCCCCTTTGAAAAGCAATGTGAAGGTCATTCTTTGATTCAGGCAGCAAGAGTTACTGTATGAGTTACATTTTGTTGTTCCATCAAAACTCGTAAAAAGTATCAATCCCTGGAGAGGAAGAGTGGATTCTCCAGAATTACAAATTTGATTAAGGGAAGACAGTTTTTGACCAGGTCTCTTTCTTTATGCCTCAGAGAATGATAAATGTGCATGCTTATTAAATCTGCTTTTCAGCTCCCCACCAGAGAGGCTTTCACTCTGAAGCCTAATAGTTCCCAAGTTCTTAAAATTCAAACCTCTGCCATTCTATGATTGCAATTTAGTTGTTTGGGTTTGTTTGTTTTGGGGTTTTTTTCATATTTTCATTACATTTTCTGTAAAGGCAGAGGAAGAAAATCTCTGTTGTTTCTACATCATTTTCAAAACTCCTTTGGATATTTAAAAAATGAAGCCTGTGGAACCACATTGCTGTGTAGCTTATTTTCCAGGCTGTTTATTGCTATTTTTTAATGGAAGGTGTGTAATTCCTTTATGCAACTATTAGTTTGAAGCCAGTAAATCTCTCTTGAGATTCACATAAGCTGTGTTTTTTTGTTGTCGTGTAGTATTGTTTATACATTTTCTCTGAACTGATTGGTATAATTGTATTTGTGATAGAATGTATATAACAATTAATGCAGATGAACTCCTGATTTCTTCTTCAGCACAAGCAAATTTCATCTTTTAAAAGACAGAATTTTTTCAGCCTCAGAATGCACCAAGGTTCTGTAAAGTGAAATTCACTTCAAAGCATCAATATTTCACTGTTAGTATAAGATTATAATGATAAATTAATTCTCTGACCATGATGAGCAGAAGTAAGTAGTAAGTTGCTAGAAAACACTGAGTGGACTCTCGTGGCCTCTGCCCTCAACTTGTAGCCATTACTGTAATTTATATAAAACATGATAAACCAAATAACCTCATAATAAATATAATAACTGTGTCTCACCTTCAGTCTTTTTTTTTTTTTTTTCTTGAGGAATGTCAGAAACTGGCATTTGTAATTTGTGGCTTATGGACTTAGTTTTTGGTTTTGAGTATTTGAAGTATTATTCACACAGGAGAGGTAGTCCATTAAATGTTGCCTCTCTCCTTCAAAAACAAAACTTAGTCTTATTGTTTACTGGAGGCATCAAGAGGAAGAAAATAATGATATAAATACTGTCAGTAGTACTTAAAAATGTCCATATGAGATACAAAATTATGAACATACTTTACAACTTTTTCTTACCTGACAACATTAGAAAGAAACAATCAAGACCAGACAATTTTCATTTCAGCTGTTCAGTCTGTCTGTGTTATGTGTTTAGAAACTGAAATGAGTGCTGCAGATGAGAACTCATTTTGGGTGTATATAGCCCTTCACATCACATAGTGTTTTGGAAATGTAAAGTTGTGCATTTGAGAAAGCTCTGTCACTGGGACAAGAACGTTAAACTAGTGATTTACTGGTGCAAAAAGGAGGAAATAGGCATCAACAAAAGAAAAAAAAAAAGAATTGATGCCATGTGGCATCATTAATCTGTAAATATCATCAGGTAGTTTTAAATCATTACTGTGATATGTGATGAAGGCATAAAAACTTCATTTCTTACAAAATGAATACACTGATTGTTAGGAGATACTCAGAACATCCTATGAAATCAGCATTGTGTTCTAACCTAGCAACTGTCAGGCAATAGCATTTTAACACATTCTGCTTTTGGGTGGTTACCTAATTTAAGCTACCAATATCATATGCTTGTCTGAATTACATTTATGTGAAAGATCACAGGTTTTAGTCCAGAGACACAAAACATCTCATTTTCTCCAGCCTAGGTTTAGGTTTGTGTTTTACATTTGGTGTCATTTAGTATCATTTGGGTGACAGGTGTGAAATATGAGAATACGTAAATGAAGCCAGCAAGACAGTGTTCACACTGAACATTTCACTTCAGAGCTGAGACTCTTAGAAGCACTGCAAGCAAATGAAACTCAGAACATAAATCAGTGTGTACAGTAGCATGTTAGCAGAAGAAAATGATTGGGATTCTTTGCTGAGCTACATATGGTACACACATTTATATGAGTACCAGGGTGGATTAAACCTAAGCCACTTCAAATATGCTTTTACTCTGAAACATGCTTCATTTCATTAGTAATGTAAAAACCAGCAAGAATCACTGAAGATAAAAATATAAATACATATCAATTCAATTGATTTCTTATTTGTCACTTTTCAGCTCTCTAAAGAATGTGGAAGACAACAAAGAAATAATGTATTCATAGTTATCTTTTTTTTTTGGTTATGTCATGTCCAGGGCAGTAATGAAGGATTTTTATACTCAAGTTACATTTTTTATGTATGGATATAGATGCCCATGTGAAGGTAGGAGAGGAACAATCAAGCTCTGATGTTTTTTTAGATATTCCAATCACAGTCAATTACTAATTTCACCACTTAGAAACAATTTTGTTGTGCCCTCTGTTTCTAATTTTAAATCTCTTCAAACTGGAGGCCATACTTTCTTTTGGTTGTAGACTGCCTTGCTTATCTTCCTTTTAAAACTGTACTTTGACAACTGTTTCTTTCAGTAGCAATGCTGACACAAGCAATCCCACACGCTTCATTCCTTTCATCCCTTCTCATTTGCTCTTCCGTCTATACCACATCTTCTCATGGTTTATGAGGCCTTGCAATGGTCTAGGCTCAGCTGGAGAGCTAATCCTTGTTAAAAATAACCCAGGCAGATAAAGAAGTGTTGAGTTTCAGTGTAATTTGTTTCACTCCACAATCTCTCAAGTGGTTGAGCCAACAGATTTGAGGGCCTGGTCTGGGCACTGTGATGTATACACAGGGTTGAAAAAATAAAGCCAAAAATAATTTTCATTAAATAAGACTCAAAACACTTGAGCAGCTTCCTCAAATGGGAATTCTTTTCCTGTTCCCAGCTATTAAAACAGTCACAGTGGACTTAGTGATATTACAACGGCTTTATCTACAACTGCTCTTGCTAGTCAAGTAGTCAATTGTGCCCATTGATTTGATATTGCTGACTGACACAAAATCACCCATGTAGTCACTGATAAACAAAGATATAAGTAAAGCTGTCAGTACATATAAGTAAGTAAATATGCTCTGTAAATATATACTGAAGTCTAATGTTAAGCTTTTACAAACCCAGAACACAAATGGTGTATCTGTTCTGTACTGATGAATGAAATAGTAGAAAGTTTTAGCCATTCCTTTCTTTCCAGGTGTAGAGTTGAATTCGTTGCGCCAAATGAAGATCCAGAGGCCCATGGCAATGCTTACAGATGTCCGACAGCTCGTAGCAAGTGGAGGAAGTGTGAATCAAAAGAATGATGAAGGAGTTACCCTGGTGAGTGGGAAAATATGTAATCATCACCTTGTGAATATGCATGTGCTGCAACTGCGTGCCAGTGAGCATCTTTGCAAGGCAATTCCCTAAGAAGCGAGACGAGTTTGTGCAAGTTTCTGCTTCTCATCTGGCCTTTTGAAAATAGATATATTTTTTTGGAAGTAGGTATATATATCCAAAGATTGGATGTGGCACGTGACGTGGTCTAGCTAGGTGTCATGGTGTCAGGTGTTAGGCTGGACTTGATCTCAAAGGTCTGTTCCAGCCTCAACAATAATTCTGTGTATGGCTCTGTCCTGCTTAGTATGGAACTTAAAATAGGATAGTGCAACATTTTTGTCTTTTATCAGTTTTCTGATAAATTTAAGCTAAGCTGCTAAATCACAATAAAATTAAAAGTTGTTTCTATTGTACTTTCCTTTCTCCTTTTTGCCATTACAGCAGTATCTTATCACTCATGCTGTATTTGCTATTCAGAATAAGTCACATAGCTACCTTTGAAGCTGTCTACTTTAGCAGCAAGTTGCATTACTTGACCTCCTGAGGTTCCTGCTGACCTGAGTTTGTCATTCTGTTAATGCATTGTTAACCCTCTCTCTGTTCCACTTTGATTCTGAAATGAAGGTAACTGATATAGAAAACAAACTAAAATAATTAGAACAAATATGAGCTGAAATAATCAACTACCTAGGGAAGCAACACAAGTTAAAGAAATAAAGTTGCTATGGTTCAAATTTGAGAAAGTATTTGTTGTGACTGATTTTGTACTGCAAACTCAATGAGCTTGGCTTGTTTATGTGTTAGTGAATTCATTTTGGAGTAGTGTCAGCTGGCACCTGGGATGTTTGAACTGCCACAAAAGAAAGGTAGGTCTAGGTCAAGTTCTGTTGAAATGTATCAGTCTACCTGGGCTCATGAAGTTTGTGAATGTGTTTGAAAGAACAGTTTGAAATTGTACAGAGACGATCTAGTGAGACTAGATAGTTTAAGCAGTTCTCGACACAGCAATTTTTTTTTGGTGGGTTTTGATTATAAATGCTAAAAGAAAATTCTGCAGAGATTTTTGAGTCAGTTGTTATTTCAAGTATATTTATAGGAATTTTTTTTCCTACAGGTTTTTCTGAGTTGTTTAAACTATTGATATACATTTATATTGCAGCTGCATGTTGCCTGTGCTAATGGATATAAGAATGTTGCATCTCTGATACTGGATCATGGAGCTGATCTCAATGTAGTGGATAATCAGTACTGGACACCCTTACATTTAGCTGCAAAGTATGGACAGGTAAAGCATTATTTTTTCACCTGCTTCTGTTTTCTTTGTGATATTCTTTGTAGCAACATGTACACTATTCTGGTTTTAGTGTGAAAAGTTTATTATATTTTGGCGTCACACAATTTTAGCTAACTTTTTTTTTTTTTTTTCTATGTATATTTCTGTGAATGAATATCCAGGATTCACTTAACAGAGTGGTTGCATTCAAAGTTTTCCAGGCACTGAATTGTGGAAGGGTGCCTGTGGTTTGGGGTTTGGAGGCCAAGCCTAAACATGATTTGTGTCTCTTAATGTCCTACTTTTTCACTTTTCCTTCATTCTCACTCTCCCCAGACATGCTGAGTGAGTTATTATTATAGTTTGATCACTTCAGGAGAGCTCCCCAAATCTTCCCCTGACCCACCTCATGGGTCACAAATCATCAGTTACTCACAGGTACCTTCCAGAAATCTCTGTGATGCATCCTAGCTCAGCCTCCCATGTTCCTGCTTGCTCTCTTGACAGGTCTCTCCTGTAGCTCCAGGAAAACTTCCCTGGCCTTTCCTATGTTGTCCTCCACTGGGAGAGCTTGGATCTTATTCTGCTATGGACACAAGACTGACTTTCCCAGTGTTGCTATGAATACAAACTGCTTTCTTCCATTCAGATTCCTGCTTATGTCAGGCGTGTCCTGACATTATGAACTCAGGTGTACTGAGTTTAGCCAGAAAATACTATGCATTGTAGCTGTCAAGCTATTCCCCTGTTTTATTTGGTACTTTGTCTTCTTGTAATGCCTATTTCTATTGCCATCAACCATGCATTTGATCATGACTCAGAATGACAAAAAAATAGTTGTTCCTAAACAGAACTTTCTTTTTCTTTTCTTTTTTTTTTCCCTTTCTTTTTGAAATTAAAATATTTCTGTATGTCTGCTGTGAACTCCACAGTTAGATAATCTTAAATCTGTTTCTGATCTTACCTGAGACAAGCCCATTCATTTCGCTAAATCTCTAGCCAATGACTGAGGAGAAACAGGATTTTTGTTAATGTGTTTTTCTGGTCTCTCAGTTGCTTTTTGGTACTCAAGTGAGTAATCCCATGAAATATAAGATGAAGGTGCTGAGCTGCAAGTGTTGGATGCGGCTGATTTTACTACACCCTTAGTGATCTGAAGATGAGCCCAATCTGCTTTTTGTTTGTTTTTTGTTGTTGTTGTTGTGGGGTTTTCTTTCCTGTTTTGGTTTTTGTTTGTGGGGTTTTTTTTAGTCTTTGACTTCAGGTGATCCACATGTTCAGATTTAAGGAGTAGATTCCAAGTATGCCAAAATGTCTAATGAATAAACAACAAAAAATACATTTATATAGGTAGACAGATGTAATTTAAGTACTTATGCATATATATATTCTAATTCACCTGTCAGACTGTTCTTTAGAAGACTTCTACATATGTAACATTTTATTTTTACAAAACCATTTAAGGATACCATTCAGTGGTATCCTTACACTGGTGGTATCCAATGCGAGTGAATAACTTGCATTATTCATGTCCTTTGCTTATTAAAATGATGTACATGTATTTCCTTATTGCACGTGTTCCCGTTTTCATTGACTACATGGCTTCCAACCTCTTTTCAGCTATCAGAAAATAAACAATATGCTTCATTGCAAGAAGATAGCAAAAATAGAGTGAAAATAAAATAATTTTAAAAAAAGGTTTTTTTGAGACTAGTTAGGTCTGCTATTTCTGTTTGAGTTCTCCTATTGAGATATTCTATGTCTGTTCATTTACAGGGTATGAAATATGAACATATTATCATAATAGATTCAGTCATTTGTTTATATACGTATTGTCTGAAGTTTATCCTCAGTAATTTCTGGAATTAAATTCTCAGAGAAACTTTTTCAGCAAAACTATACTGAACTGAAATTTTGTTAGCAAATAATGCATTAGGGACATTGTGTATGTACTGTAGTTTTTTTCTCATTCCATCTTGCCTTGTGCTGTTTCATAGTTCTGCTGCCCTCGCTGATCCAGTAGGGCAAGAAAACTCTTACTTAGAAGTAAGGTGATTGCAGTGGTGTAATCTTGAGCTGGAGGTACTATTATTTAAATTTCAGAATGTCTTGCAAGTTTGGTCTTTGTACTGCATTAAGGTAGCTACACAGTGGCTGTTGTGTCTCTCATGTGAAGCCTAAACATTAGTTTTATTGAAAAGGCCTTGAAAGGACTGAGTTGAAAGGGCTGGGGAAGAACTTTTCTTCAGTTACATATGTGTAATGTGTATATGTTTGCAACAATCTTGGAAGAGTAGAACCACCTTTTTTTATTTTGTCCTGAAGTTAGGTATTTTTCCTTTGAAATGGACCTTTACATGTAAAGTTTGTAATTGAAAGTGGTTAATGGTAAAGAGCTGATTGCTGTTTTGTGAGATGATCCTTTTGATGTTTTCTTTGTTGAACTGTCTCACTTTATGTCTGGGATGACAATGATGGTGATTCTCACTATTCCAGGAGTTTTCAGTGAGAAGCCAGGGACCAGTTGTGCTCACTGTACAAACACTATGGCTACACATAGAGAAAACAAATTAATTAATGTTGCACTCTTCCTCACTAAAATTAACAAAATACAAAACATGTATCTTGCCTTTGTAGTGTTAATGAATAACATGACTTGAAGATACCTTATTATCATTCTAGATAATAGTTAAGTCTCAAATGTTAATGACTCCAGAGATGTGGCCTCCACCACCTCCCTGGACAGCCCATTATTTTTTAATTATTAGTGCAAATAATGAAAAAGACCATGGGTGAATGATAAATTAATTGTCCCCTTAGTGTCAGAGGGTGTAGATCCAGAGCAGAACATCTTTCTTGCATAGGAGTACAGGATATTACTAGTGAGTTTGAGAGTTATGTAGAGGATGTGGCTGCTGACTACAGGATAAGGCAACTGAGGCTAATTCCTGAAGGTCAGTCTCTCTTTTTGTAAGGTAAGGATGTACTTTGCAGAAAGAGCAACAGACTATTAACTGAAACACAACCAGCAGCAAACTTTTAAAAAAATGATGGTAATAACGTTAACAAGTAGGCCTATTTTTAAACAAGGTTATTCTGACTTTCAAGGACTGCTGTCATTCCCTCCCCTGTAACTATCAGAACTAAAATCAAGTTTATTTTTAATGCGTTTTGGAATTCCAACATTATGCCAAAAATGGATATTGTTGAGATATTAAGGTCAGACTTTCTTACCTTAATAATTTTACCTTAATAAAATTATGAAACCTCTTTGAAACACAGGCAAATCTGCATCAGCCACATGCAAAAACCTCTTCAAAATAAGATTATGAGGGCAGCAAAACTGGCCTCAAGAAATTTGAATATGTGAAGGTTGCCTTATATATATTTATCAGTGCCTTTGGGACATGTACATTCTTAATAGTGTTATTGATGGTGGTTGGAATACCTTTGTCTCATTCACGTGTGGCATGGGGAGCACTGGTAATTATGTAGCTGCTGCCTGTGCACACCAGAGTAGGGCACACATTATCAACTGGGTGCCACACTGTCCATGCTGGTACCAATACCAGCTGTGGAAGGGCACTTGTATTCCTCAGGCTTGTCCTCTATTTTGAATTTAGCACAGCAATCACTTAGTGAACAGCTAGTAATCTGGCACTGGTAGTGCTGTCCCCGCTGGACATCTTCCAGGCTGCTGTGATCAGGAGAGCCACACTTGTCCTCCCCATGGTGGGAATAGGCTGCAGCTCTGACATTTGCCTTGGGTACTTTGGCACAGTTCCCAGGCACAAGCTGTTTCTTTGTTGTTTATCACAGAAATGTCACCTTTCAAACCAGCTATCAGAGGCATGCAGGTCAGACCTGACTCCTCAGTAGCTTAAACACTACCTCTCCCAGAATTTCATCCTTGAGGGATGCTGCCTGTGTTTAAAACTGTTAAATTGCCAAATAAAGAAGGCTAGGGATTAAGTCAGGCAGTGGTCTCATTCACGTTGTTTAAAGCTAGTTTCCTCTATAGGAGATTAGTCTTGTTTGTTGAGATCTGGTTGGAGTGGTCCAAAGCAGAGTCAGGGACAGAGCTAACAGTTAAGCAGTGTGGCTTATAAGGGATACTTAAGCTTGCTTCACTGCACTCTTAGCAAGACAGATTTAGCCTCTGGCTTTGAGGTTTAACAGTTTCATAATGTAAAAAAAAAAAAACCCAACCAAAAAAAAAAGAGAATTGTTGAACTGCTGACTGTACCTCTCCTTCACTAGCAAGATTTCTTCCCATTAATAAATCTGAAATATCCAAAATAAATGTTTTAATAGAGCTCAGATGCCTACCTCATTTTTCTTAGCGTGTTATATACAACCTGTGTAATTTTAAAAATGTACATGTGAAATTGCAATCTGTAAGTATATTATCCCTTGAAAGACTGTTGGCTTGTTTATTTGGACTGAATCACTGTCACCCTCTGCCTAGTTATCCAAACACAGATTTCTTTCAGGTTGTAGAAGGGCCTCCATGCTTCTTGCTGAAGCCTGAAAGAACACACCTTACTATGTGATCTAATTGCCTCCTCATTACAAAAATGCATTAGCCATTGGACTCAACCATGAACTGTACTTTTATTTTCTTTAAGTGCCACCTTAAATAGAAAAAAATTCGCATCCATCATTATTCTTCAGTCTAGATGTGATATCTGGACTCATTTTAGAAAATTATATTTAATCTCATTCAAGTTTGACCATTACGGTAGCAGTTCCTTTCAATACAGTTTCTGGACTTCTGCATTCCACAAATGTTTTCAGTGAGACGACCCTAAAGCTTGTTGAGTATTTCAAAAATAATATAGTCTAGACACCCGGGGAATACATATTTTCCCTGTCAAGAAGTTGGAATCTTTCATTTATGGTCAGAAAATCCTCTAGAGATTGTTTTATCCAGATATATCTCCCTCTCTTTTCTTTAGTCTTTTTATTCATCTTTGGCATGTGTGATTGTCCTCAGAAGAGCAGCATTTCCCTTCAGATCAAATTACACTCACTTTCCTCAAGCAGAGAAACCACTTTGGGATTTCTGCTTGTGATATCTTTCTTTCACACTCAATATATTCAGCAGGTTTCTATAAATGATTCAAATGCTAATGATGGGTACTGAAAGGCAGGAAAAGGCTAGATTCATACAATACCAAATGATAAGAAAATAGATGTACATGTTTGAGTTTCATCAGACTGAGGACAACCTCAATGTACAAAATCACTATAAAATTTTCAGTGTTTACAGATATGTTTTTAAATCTGAGATGTGTACAGACTACATTATGGACTTTTTTGGTTATTGCAGGATCTCATTGATCAACATAAATTTGATTTGCCTTGAAATACCAGCTATAGTGACTTTCTTTCCTATATGAGAGGCATATATGAAAAAGAGGTCTAATAAGAGTGCATGGACACAAACCTTGAGAAGTGACAGATTTATGATTCTCTCTGCAGTATTAATATCTTACTTGTAGGAACATAATTTATAAGCATCTTTAATCATAACATCAAACAATGGGGTTTTTTTCCTCTGGCTTTTTTATTTTTTTTTTTCTGTCTAATTTCCTGAGGGATTGAAAAATAAAACTATAGTTTCAGCCATCTTGAAGTAAAGACAGCTGAAGTCTTTAGCTGTAGGAAAACTTTTAAGTAATCTTTGTCACTTGTTTAGTTATCTGAAAACAGTATTAAATTGTCCTTTTTTACTTGAACTATTCTGGGGATATAAAAGGCGTACTCTTAGGCCATAGAAGTTAAACATGCTGACTGCAGGAAGGTAGTGGTGACACTTGGGGAACCTGGATTCTGTTCCAAGCTCTGTGTATGAACAAACACAGTCTTTACAGTTCATTCGTCCCACATGTAACCTTAGCTGTCCTCTTGCCTCCAGTCTGTTCCATTCTTTCCTATATTCTGTTGCCTTATTGTCTCATTCATTTGCCTGGCATCATGTCCTTTCTTTATTCATCTTATTCCAATACTGATTTTCTTGCACAGCCAGCTTCTGCCCCTCCTCCTCTCCCTGATTCACATCCAAGCTTTCTCTTTTCTCTGCCCTGGCTTCATGCCAACCTTCTTGCCCTTCTGTTACACTTATCCCTTTTTCCCTGCTTGTTTACAGTCCCAATCTCCCTTGTTCAATAGCAGTGTTTTTTCTTTACCATGTCACTTCTTCCTTCATTTTCTTTGTCTGCTTAATCTGTCTCTACCTACATCCTGCCTCTTTGCCATGTGTCTCTTCTTCCATTTCACTTCATTTATTTTATGCTGTTAGTTCCAAAATCCAGCAACTTTTTTTTTTTTTTTGTTCTACTTTTTCCACTCCCTTCTTTCTACCCTGCTGCTAGTCTTATTCCAAAAACCTACTTTTTCTAATCTGTTCCACTTTTCTGACCAAAGGTGGCTATGATCCCCTTTTTTCTGCATGTTGGGCATCTCTGTCTTGGGATTTGTTTTGTTTGTTTCAGTCCCCAGCAGCTTAAGGTCTCTCACCTACACTTTTCTTCATAATGTCCTTGATGCTTAGTGAAGCTCCTATTATTACCCTATTCCATTAGTTAATTAGTCTCTAGAGTTATTCTAAGGAGTTTTATTACTCCATGGCAGTGCATTACTTGCCTTCTGCTTGTCAAGCATCCCATCAGAACAGGCTGTGAATGGAAGTTTACAATGTAGCTTTACAGGTATTATGGAAACTTCCTTATTAAAGTATGGTGCAGCTTAGAAAAAGCACAAATGTAGGTATTTGAAAAGGTATAGTGATGGCCAAAATCTCAGACTGATGTGAGATGGGAACTGGAGTCTGAATGCTGAATGAGTACAGGATAAGCAAGACAATTGGTATTTTATAAGCAGATTTTTTAAATAATTGCCATTACTCATAGTTTTCTGCATGGAGAGTCACTACATTATCTATTTTTAAAATTTATATGAATTTGCACAGGAAAATTCATACACTGGAAATAGGAACCTATATAGTCATTTTATTCTCAGGATCTACAATATTTCATTACCTATTGCATTTTTTCTTAACATATTATATATTATTATATTATATATAATAGTATAATAGAATACAATTATATTATTAGAAAGTATAATAGTAATGACATGTTATATTATTAACATATTAATATATAATGTATTTTAATGTCATGATAGCATATATTATCTACTTTATTTGCAACTGAAATGCTTTTGGAGAGTGATAATTTGCTGTAATTATTCTACAAATATTTCTAATGTTATGAACAGTTCTGAAGATATGACAACTAGATTTTAAAATACTCCCTCTAAAACATAAGTGAATGAGGTTAAAGCTGGCACAGACAGTTTTGTGTACCCAAAAGCAGGTAATTGAAATAGCCAGTGACCTGAATACCTTCGCCTTCGTGACATGCATCAAGGATTCCCAGCTGGAGATATTTCATTGGCAGCAGGAAGCATTGATATTGGAGCATAGGATTTCTGTGGCATAAATCCAAAACTTTAGTAACCAAAAAAGCTGTATTGTTACTAAACCAGAAATGCATTTAACTCCAGCTCCTTTGATACAACCACTGACACTTTTCAGGCTGGCTGTTAACAAGATTACACAACTGCTGCTGCTTTAGTCAGCTCATTGACTAAGCATGCGCTGAGTTTTCATAATGAAAAATCAGAGATATATGTGTTAAGAGTTCTCAGCTGAAAGCAGGGATAATTGGATTTTTGCTGAACTTTCTGCTATTACTGCCAGAATGGAAAGGCTGCACTAGAAGGCTCAGGAGAGCAAGAAGTTTTTTGGTTTAATAAATTTGAAATTTTTGTCTGGGATTATAAGCTTGTTTCTCCTTTATTATGGTATTTTGTAGCAAGTTTCCTTCTGTGTCCTGAATCCATGTTGAATTTTATCATTTTTATTGCAATTATTTTTTCCTATTTAACCTTTATTTATTTATTTGTTGCTTGGATTTATGCCAATTATTATTCTTTATCTACCTAGCAGTTCAGATCACATTTATCTGTATCTCTTTTATTCTGCTCTGATGAATCCTTCCTGCTCTGTGCAGCTTACTTTCCTCTGTGCTCATCTTGGCCTATTGCTTGCATTTATATTATAAATTCTATTTACTTTAGTATACATACAAAAGTGCAAACAGTTCTTTCATTTAGCTGAGCTCTATATTCACATTCTAAGTGTATTTTTTTGGTCCTTGTACAATTCCTTACTATTTTCTGACTGACCAGTTTATCAGAATAGATATAACTACAGCCTTTGATGAAGAAATATCTCAGGAGACTTCATGCAGTGCTAGAAGAACTCACTAAAACCAGTTGCTTGCAACATTCTTGCAGGAATTGAAAAATATGTTTAAACTTTTTTCATTATATGACACTCTACTCTGCTTTACTGTAGTATTGCTACCATTACTAATATATTAAATGGATTTGGCAAACATAAGACAAATTTCTGCTACTGAGAGAAACCAGGTTTATTTCTATGCTGGGTGTGAGGCAGAGCCCTTTGGCAGTGATGGTATGTACTTGTTGAATTATTTAGGCATAAAGTATTATTGGTGATCTGAGTCATGACATGTGGTGATGGAGGGTTAGGTGCCTTTTCCATACCAGTGCAGATTTGTTTCCTTGTGTAAGAATGGAGGGAGACTTTGGGGGTGGAGTAATGCTGAGGGAACACTGAAATAATACCCCACCTGTATTTTATTCTGTATCTTGAGTTATACAAATGTGTGTAGTAACTCCAGAACTGGGGATTTTGGAGGTTTGTCAAATTATTTTAGCTAGTACAAGATGGAATAAATAAACTGAATGACTGGCCTACTGCTCCTGTCCTGCTTCTGACATTTCAAACACCTCTGATTTGCTCACTTTAGACCAACCTTGTGAAGCTGCTTTTGATGAACTGGGCAAATCCAAATCTTCTTAACTGCAATAATGAAAAACCTTCAGGTAGGTAAAAATCCAGGTATATTATGTATGTACTAATGAATGTGACTCTGTTTTCTTCTTGCTTTCTTAGTTATGCACACAGAGGCACACATGTGTATGCATATAGTTTATAGTGCATAGATATATATACACACATGCCTGTGTGTATATTTATTTTTTCATAGGTGTCTGAGAACTGTAAGTCATGATCACACAGGATGTCATTTCAAATGATAGCATGTTTTTCCATTTGTTAAATTCCCTGATTGGTTTTAGTTATATTTATTCCTTGTAAATTATACACCTTGATCAATATCTGAGCAATTCTTTTCATTTGTTCTACCAGGTGCTTAATAATAATCTCATCTAGAGATTTTAAAGGATTTTTTCTGCATTGTTTTCTCTGTCTGATATCTTGGTGTTCTAATGTCTTAGATGTTGCAGCTTCAGAGTTTATTGAGGAAATTCTTCTGAAGGCTGAAATTGTTTGGGAGGAAAAAATCAAAGACCCTTTAGCTGCATCTGCTTTATCTCAAGAAGAGCCATATGAAGAGATCATCCATGATCTGCCCAAAATTTCCAATAGACTGTGAGTGTTTCTGTTATAAAGTTGCACTGAGGTCAGATTATTTGAAATGTTTTTGTCAATCTGTGAATCCTGCCTGTGTGACCTTGGAGACATTCAACAGCCATCTGGACATGGTCCTGGTCAACCAATTCTGTGTGTCCCTTCTTGACCAGAGGATTTGGTCCAAGTGACCTCCAGAGATCCATTACACGCTCAACCATTCTGTGATTCAGTGAGATTTGATGGGCCAACTAACTCTTTTATTTTGAAAATCTGGTGAATCATCTTTTATGTTAGTATCTCTAATTTCTTTTTGTCAGTCTTATTTTTATAAATACGGACTATGATTAATAAAATATATTGTTATATATAATTGCCAGTAAAATCATTATAACCAGCCTGCATAGACTAATTAATTTCATCTAGGATGGCTGATACACCTTTCTTGTTAGATATGCCAGTAGCAGCAGTCCTACCTTGTTCAAATAAGATTACCCTAGATAACTCTTTCTGTCTATTATGCAATATTATTTTGACTTAAGTCTCCCTTTGTGGTTAATTATCTGTTAATTATCCATTAATTTTCATAAAAGAAGACAGTTCATGCTAATCCACTTGCCTACATTATCATAAAATCTTCCCTTGTTCTGTCCTATAGTTCGACTTACAATGGCATTGCTTGGCTTCATCTTGTGCTAATAGAAATATTTTTCTAAAAAGACAGTTTTCTGTGAACATTTTATTTGTTTGCTTTATTTTTCACAGTCTCTTTTAGACCCTGAGTCATAATGAGCTGAGCTGTTGAAGTAATTTTAATATATTTATTTTTTTTTATAATAATTCACATTTTTGTTATAATATGAATTATATGTCAGTATTTCCATCACATGAAGTCCTAATAATATCTCACAAATACACATAATTTATAGACTATTCTATTGTACATCATGGTAAGTTATGTTATTGTTGTCCTCTTAGTTCAAATGTATCTGTGGAAACAGGATGCACCTTTTTTTCTCCACTCTTTGCTGTGATTTACACCCTACTTCTCTTTTGTGACACCTGAAATGTTTATTTGGTTGTGAGGAGATTACAGCTGAATTTTAAGAAGTGTTTCTAAAGTGTGTTGCATAGGTCTCACAAAGTGATAAGATTAAATGAGTAGTGTTAACTTCACAGCAAAAGTCATGGTTTTTCACAATGTAAAAGAAATATTTAATGAATAATAAAAATTTACATGGTAGTGCTTCATTTTTTGATATTGGAATTAATTTGGTTTATGCTTTTCTTTAAATCTTTTCTTTGTGCTTAAATCTTAAGAATAATTCAAACAAAAGGAACGTGAACAACAGCAAAAGACTATTCAAAAAGAAAACATATTCAAAAGAAAACTAATGTTTTGTTCAAATCTTATGCTAGGTAAAATAGGAGTTAGTCATTCTGCTTGCATGTGTTTTATGTATTTAATTTCTTCTAGAGTAACAGTGATATAATTCTATGACATCTAAAATACAGTTGCATAATGGCTTTTCTACAGTCCTTAAAAAAAAAAAGTAAACCCAATTGTCTCTTGGATCTTTTATCTATATGACATTTGGGAAACTAACACATGCCAAAATTATCTCAAGGAAATCAAAGCAATACATAGAAATTTTTATTTTCACTAGTGTTCCAATTCTGTTCCAACAGCAGTTCTCACCCTTAATTGAAATCAGTTTTAGCTATGGGTTCTCCTTCACTTCAAACTGAGTTAACTGAAATTCCTTCATTTCATTTGAGTTAACTGGGTGTATAATCCAGGCTTTATTATAATCTGTCATCAAACTCAAGTAACAGAGTAAAAATGAGATTTTTTTAAACGAAGTTTGACATCTTGGCTTTATCCCATAGTGGAATGCTCTATTTCTACATTTCCATATTGAGTCCACATTTTCTTTCAAAGGAATTATGCACACATTTTGGCAAGGAGCTGCTGTACGCTCCATGAGATTGTTTCATTTGTACTGTCAGATTCCAGACAATTATTTTTAACATGTTTGTTCTCTTAACTCCTGGGACCGATTTCTTTCTAATTCCTCTGGATGTACAACACTGCCAAAGTTATCCAAGGTTTTGGCACTGTTGTTTTTCAGAAGCGTGATCTATTCTGAAGCATCAATAGGAAAAACATCTCCATGTGTGTAGGAATAATTTAACTTGTATGTGAATAAATAGTATTGTGTATTGTTGCCATAATTTCAGGAGCCTGTTGTTTGCTTGGGTTATTTTTGGGTTTGGTTTTTATGTTTGTTTGTTTTTTTAGCACATCACAAATTCAGAGCAGCTTTTGTTCATAAAATACATCTTGGATATTGCCTGATTAAAAGTAAGATAAAAAATGGTGGAATTTCTTTTTATAAACCTCAGTGGCAATATCTGTAATGAATTATTTTAAAACATTGCTTTGCAAAAGTATTGCATAGAGTGTGTATTTTAAATTCAGTTGCAAAATTGACTATTGATTTGCTAGCCTAGTGTTGTCAGAAGCAGACTCCTGAATTTTCTCTTTGACTTGCTCAGTTCTACTTCAGAAAAGATAGGTGTAAAGGTGACTTTCAAATCCAAGTGTTTTGATCTATGTCTTTGGCAACAGACTAACCTATGTGAACAGTTTATGTCTCACCAATTTCTTTTCTGTACTTGGACCAGGAACTCACATCTCAACTTTGAATTATATCTCAGTTCTGTGTTTGTGCCACCCACGTTTGGCAATCTTTTGTTTGTCTGACATCTTCGGGAGGAGTCTAATTGCTTTATTGATTCCCTTTGTAGCAATCCTCTGGCTTTACCGATTGCCAAGCAAGACAGTTTGCTGGAGAAAGACACCATGTTTAAAGATGCAGCTAGAGGCCTCTGTAAGCAGCAATCTCAAGACAGTGCATCTGAAAATGTCACTGTGAACGCCACAGCCAAACTCGAGCAGGTAAATGCATGCAGTTTCTTGAAACGTTTGTTAGTGCTTAGTTCTGGAAACTGTAAAGTTAATGAAGCTGAACACCATAGTAATTTTTTTTCCCCTCGCCACACAGCATTATTATCTGCACTGTGGAGCCTTGTCTCCTTGATCACTACCTGCAATCACTCTGGCTTTACAAAGAGTTCCTGCTGCAAATTGAACAGCTGCTTCCTGCCAGCTGCTGGTGGCAGGTCAGGGGCTGTGGCAGTCGGAGGGCTCAGAGCTCCTCAAACTCTCCATGGTTCACAACGGGAGAGACACAACTGTTAGCACTGCCCAAAGCACACTCTTGCCTCCAGCTTCTGGCTACAAAGGAAAGAAACACTATTTAGGATACGGGAAAAAAACCCAAAAAGAATGTCTAAGGAATATTTTGTTGCAAAAAGAAGTGACTGAAATTTAAAGCTAGGAATTGCCAGATTTCCAGCTGCAGTGGTACCTCCCTTTCTTGTGCTAATGAATTAGGATACAGACACTGATTTTTATGAATACCTTTTACAGTTTTCTCCACAAGATTGCAATCTCATTCCAGTGTATAGGGTGAATGCAAAACCAGGCAGTTTTCTGTTGCTTTTAAATTTGGCATGATGTCCTAACTTTGAATATTTAGGACTTAAATATTGTTGGGGTTGTTTGTTTGTGTTTTCATATTGTTGGCTTTATTTTTTGGGCACAAGGTGTTTTATTTTCTGTTCCATGCATTTGGGAAACACATATTCTGTATTTAGCCACTTAAGAAAATCTACTTTAGAACTAGGAGGGTAGAGAGGAGAATTTCTGTCTAAAATAATTAATTGTGAATTTAAATATAACAAAGGAGAAAGGTACTGATTATATTTAAAACATGTTCAGTTAAAAAAAACCAAACAAACAAAAGCAAGGTGCATAACTGTATTAGCAGAAGCATGCACATTCCACTGTCTTTTTTTTTTATTTCTTGATCATATGAAATCAAGTAGAGTTCATAGGTCAATCATAAAATTCCATTTCTCAAAGTCCTCACCTTTAGAATCTCATAGAGCACTCAGTTCCACATGAAGATACCACAAATTGTTTCGCACTTGGTTTACATTTTGTCACACAATTTCTGGCTTCTGTTAATTCTAGATGTTCAAAAGGAGCATGGGCAAGAACAGAGAATCATAAATACAGATACACTTTCTTCAGCTTGTCTTTGTTTTGGTGTGGACCTAGCTATAATTATTGAGATTTTCATGATCTCTTGGCTAAAGTTGTTTTATAGTTTGTGCAGTAAAAAATATGCAGAAACAAAATGGAAGAAGAACAGCTAATCTTCCAGATAAGCAAGAGCAACCAGAGGTCTTTATGTTGGTAGTTTTGTCCTCCACCATGTTCTGGAGTCAGTCACTTCAGGCTTCCAGGGCAGATTTTCAAAGCTGTACTCCTGCCATTTCACTGTAATTCAGCAGAACTTCCCACAACAGTTACAACTCACAGACAAGGCAGAGAATTGAAGGTGAAACTCTAGCTGAGATATAATGAGATAGAATTAATGTATGTCTTGGGGTCTTTTAGAAGCAATAAAAACTACTAACCTTGCCCAGTATCTTCAGTTACTGACAGTGTCCCCTTGGAAAGGAATAAGCAGGACCTTTTTCCTACCTGGGAAAGTAATACTAACAGAAAATAGGTTAGAAATTGTGCTATTTTACATTAAAGTGTGTTTTAAAATTATTAGTTGAATTAAAAAAAAAAAAAAAGATTATCAGAACTTTTCAGTTGGCCAGGGCTTAATGAGGTTTAGTCATATGGACAAAGGAGGGTATAATGTTTTAATGGCTTCAGGAAATAGCTTCATTTCAGTAAATTAAAGAATTCCCATATTTTGTCAAATGAAAATATGATTTTTAATTTTTGTTAAAGTTACATGATTATTATACTGGAAATATAGGAATTTTATTCTCTACTACTTGCCATGCATTATGAACTGTAGGTATGTGTGTATCATATCCACATTTGTGTATGTGATATGTAGATCTTAGTTTTCAGAGATATTTCAAAGTAATATATTATTATTTTTTATTTCACAACTTGGGAGGTAAATTTTTTATTTAGTTCAAAAGCTTTGAACATCCCCTTGCTGCTCTCCCTGATTCTCTGGTATACAATTTATAATGAGTTTCACTATCTTTTATTCTTAGCAATTGTATTCCAAACTACATTCAAAAGTAATCATGTTCTGTTTAATTTTTCAATAGGATATGTGGAGTAATTACTTGGATTTTATGTTCATATATTATTGAAATAGATCAATGTGATATTTCATATGCTTTGTGTCAGAAATATCATACATTCTTAGGCAATATGGCATGCAGATTAGGCCTTTATTGGGGGATCAGAGAGAAAAAATTCATATTACATCTGAAACATGCATTTTAATAGAGAAAGCTCGTAACTTCTTTGGCTTTGAGGAAACTAACAGTTCAAATTTATATGCATCCTCAGTTTTTTTTAATTGCAAAAATAATGAAAAAGAGGCATAAAATATTATTTCTTATGAAGTAGATTTTATTACATAAAACATAAGAAATGGGGATAAAATGACTACATCGATACAGTATTTTGGGGTTCTCTTGGCTTGTATTAGGTTTTGCTTTTTCCTAGGTAAAAGATGTTCTTTGATCACTTCTAATGTCAAGGTCTGTGCTTCCAAACAAAGCAAGCAATATGAATAATTTCCAGAATTTTTTCATTGCTGGCAATTTCTTTTCCTCTCATCTGGGAAAGATATTTTTCTGATAGCAGATTGAAATTATTGGCCTGGAATTGAATTACATACCTCATGCTACAAATAAATATAGATTAATTCATTTCTTCTTAATTGAGTCTTTTTTAAAAGAATATATTTTATCTTTGTTTACATATAGATTTTTTTGTTTATATGTATGAATTTTTTGTTTACATATTGATGACCAGATGATCTGGGTGGTAGAGTATTCCCTGATGCCCTTTTGATTGTTCTAGTATCACCACATACACAAGGGACAACCATTTATATCATAGGATTGCACATGAGAGCTAGAGTGCTTACTTATTTCAGTGACACAAGTACTTTAAAAAAATGAAAAAATCACTAGAGATTATTATATGTGCAAATCATGAGTGCTGTTAAGTGTATGTTATTTAAATGAGTAAATAGGAATCCTCATTGTTAACATTATAAAAATATCAAAAATTAACGACTTCCAGGTGCATAGTTATCTTGGAAATTATACAATATTTATGGATATTTTTCTTGTATGACTCATAAAATATGCATCAGACAATCAGTATGATAGCCAGATACATGCACTGAGGTGAAAATACAGAGAAAATTCACCAGTATGATCAGAAAAGTAGACAAGAGCAGAATTTGAAGGTACCCTCAAATAAGTTAATAATGCAAATAAGTTTACTACCAAGTCAAATAGGTTTTTAGTTTAAAGCATTTGAATTTTCTTATATTTAATGTGATTTATTTGCTCATTGATCTTTGAATTTCATGAAAAGGGTTTGTTTAGAAAATGCTGAATCACCAAATTCTAAGGTTTGTAGAAACAAAAAATGTTGCATAAAGATTTTTATTCCCTTACTTGGAAATTGACTACCCACTTCACATTTTTAACCTTCTATCTCTAGAGTATTTTTGGCTATGCCTAGATTATCACCAAAAAAAAGCCAGGCAGAGCCTGTTCTCTGGCCCAGGGCTGTGTGGGATGTGTCAGTACACATCCACAGACAAAACTTCTCTCTCTCAAAAGATGGGGCCATGCCCAAACATCCTAGGGAAATGACCATTGATATGTGACTTGAATTATTTCCAGTTATCATCTGCATGAGTGCTAGCTAGATGAGCCAGGAATATACAAGGAGGTGTGATACATTTGTCTCTAGCCTAGCACAGGGTTAATCTTTATAGAATTAGATTAAAATTAGAAGTTTATTCTCTGGCACAGATGTTCTGAGTTTTGATAGCACAGAAGGGTGTAAAGTGAAGACCTGTGCCTGCTTTCTTCCTGCAAACCAGGTGAACACACTAATAAGGGAAGGAGGCCACAGGCTTCTCTGTCATTCATCTGCTTTACCTCTACAAGGCCCTTTAAAAAGTTCTTGGAATTCTTTTTTTTTTTCATTTTGTTCTATCCCAATACACATAATCAAAAACAAATGTCAAAATGTAATTTAATTTTTTTGTTTTTTTTCTTTTCCCAAGTGGAATTTTTGTATTCTAGCCAGCCTTACATCCAACTGCCCTGATTAAAAACAAAAAAAGGGCAAGAAATGCCATCTTCTGTGTGACAGAAGAATCTGCATTCACTTTAATGGGATGAAGAATAAACCTCTAGAATATGCAGACAAAAAGACATGGGCAGATGTGGTAGTCAACCTGTGTATGTTTGTCTTGTTCAAAACTCATGTTGATAAAATACAGTTTTAGTGGGCGAGTAGAAAAACACTGAAAAATTCTTTGCTAGTATTCTTGCTGTTACATGCATTAAGGTTTACATGTAAAATTTTAGTTATTGCCTATTGATATAGGCAATAATATTGAAATATTTTCCCTTTGCCAGAAGCACACTCCATGTTGCCTCCAAAATCTCCCAGCCTGCTTTCTGTTTCTGCCATTGACTGCCTGCTATGTGCTGCTGACAGAGGTTGAGGATTCTGAATTTTTCTTCAAAAAAAGGCAGTGCCTGAGCCTTCATCTTAAGCAGTACAATAGAACAAAGAAGTTTTATCTTTGTAATCCATTCTCAAAACAGAGATTGAAAGAGTATTTTAGTAAATTCTGTACAATTTTAAATAATTTCAGTAATTCTACCATTGCTCCATGAGCATTTTCTGTTTCTAGGTTTTCTTGGTGACATGCAAAAGTGTTTTTCTTTGAGATGACTTAAAAAAAAGAATCAACCTATATTTTAAGTGTAATTTATAAGCTCACATATTGATGTATCAAGGTTTATTTTGTCTGTGAGATTCCTATTATCACTGATTTTTTTTTTTCTGTTCTCTAGTCTTTGGATTTTTTATTTTGTTTCTTTTTGTTTCTTTAGCATTTACATTGCTTTGCAAAGCTTATATTTTTCTCCTAAAACTCAGAAATACTAAGCTCATTTCATCCTTCAATTTTGGCTAAAATAGCTGTTTCTGAATATCTTCTAATCTCCTTGACATGATTCCCAATTTTTATTAACTTCCTTCTATTCTCAGAAAAAAAAAAAATTAAATTCCGATATGATGAAAATGAGTGCATTGTTAAATGCTGGGCAATAAATAGTTTACAAGTTTACTAAGTTTCATAGTCTTGATTTCTTGTGTCATAAACATTTAATGAAGAAATCATGAGAATTGCATTTGAGCTGGGAATCTTTATGGGTTCAGGGATAGCAAATGGCATTCTAATAGGGTTCTGTGTTTTTAAGAGTCCATCACACTCATACAATTTTACACCTTAACACTGATAATATTATTTTATGGTTTTCTCTTGCTTTAGATTAATGATGTGCAATTGTTTGGGAGGAGTGACAACTTTCCAGTTCCCTAAGGACTTTTTTTTTTTTTCCATAAAATACAATGATCTAGGTTTGTTCTTCAGGTTAAACATCACAACCAATCATTCTGAACTGTAAAGTTACTATATTCCTCTAATTTGTATTTTTTAGGTCAAGCTAATGCCTCCAGCTCCAAATGATGACCTGGCTTCTCTGAGTGAGCTAACAGACAGCAGCCTGCTTTATGAGATTCAGAAGCGTTTCAATAATAATCAGATATATGTGAGTTGCTATTTACCTATCAACAGCAAGCTTTCAAAAAAGAGCAAGTGAGAGAATGGGATTACTGTCATAAATATTAGACAGTAACCTGTCCTGCACTCATGACTAATATTATTAGGATTTATGTGTGTTTAATCCCTGAAAATTGTCAAGATTACATGGAAAAGCAGAACTAAAAATGGAATAAAGCTTTGGACAGGTTTGGATACAATTTATGTCTGTTCATTTCATAGAGGAAGTGTATTGGTAAAAATACATTGGCACATGTAATATACCTTCTCAAACCACTGAAAGATCCTTCTCTCTTTAACATTTTAACTTTATTAAAATGTTTAAATGTTTTTTTAAATGTTTTAAAACCATGATTACTGAAAATTTTTAAAAAATTTAGATTTTAAAATAG
>JANHGL010005046.1:49698-61065 GCA_024611195.1 Ceyx melanurus | reverse complement strand
GACTTTGTTATTCATCAAACATTGATTTTTCCTAGATTTGAGGATATAACAAATCATACAGAAAGTACTGTGGTGGTAGAAAATGTTAAGAAAGGAAAGAATTTATAACTTTGGAGACTACATAAACATTTGTATAGCTACTTATCAAGCAGGAAGAACACCTTTGGCAGGCTCAGTAATGTGATTCTTTCATTAAAACAACTCTGGAAACTCCAAAGCAGTCCTTGAATTGAGAATCTTCTAAGTTAAAAAAAAAAAAAAAAAAGAAAATATATTGTTGGAAAGTACAGAAATTGTTCCTGTCTGTTTCAGAGTTCCTCCAACGGAATACAATTCTACATACCTATGGATCACCAGATCAATGACCCAGGAACATAACTCTGTTGAAATATTCTCCAAATGGTGAACATTAATGGCTGGAAATAGGCCTACAGGGTCTAACCCATCAATGCACTTGCAGCAATTCAGCAGACTATAGCATCTCTAAAATTGCCACCAGTCCATTAAACCATAGGTCTACAAATGTACATCTCTCTAAAGGAGGAGCAAAGTCTGATTTGATTTGACAAAGGGAAACAGCCTCATCAGACTATTACCTAAAATACCTTCAAAAGTGCTTATGGGTGCTTTATATCATGTTAAAAACCTTATTCATTTTACATGCCATGATTACAAAATTCCAATGGGATGCTTGAATGGATAGACCAAGATTTCATTCATGAAATCATGTCAACACAAAACAACATCCCCATACAGACCAGCCAGCCTTCCCAATTCATGCCCATTAGGGCCTTTTCCCAAAGTGAGGAAGTCCAAAGAGGTTTGAACTTGTCACATCATTACTCAATGCCAGAGCATTACTTTGATGTGGTTGACAGCTGGTTTTGATGTGGCCAAGACTCTTTCCTGAGCCAAGAGAAAAAGTCCAAAAGCTACAGCTTTGATTTCACCCAGTTCAAATCCATTAATTTCTCCAGCTTCAACTTTTCCCCTTGCTCCTCCAAACACTTCAGGTCTTTTCTTCTTCTTGATGAAGTGTGAAGTTCTCAGTGGACAGAGCAGAGGATTGAACCTTTGGAGTCAAAACCTTGGGGAATGACAAGTGACCAACCCCAAACTCACCTTGGAGGCCATTCATGGATCTCCATTCCTCATCATTTCTTGTCAGTAAAGGAACATAGGATGAAGAATTTTATGAAGGTCTTTATGACCTTCACGGAAAACATGTTGTGAGGAAGACAACTTGGTAAGTGGAGAAAAAAGCAAGGGCACAAGGGAGAAAAGACACAATGATGACAATCTGAGTTATACCCAACCCATATTCTGAGGATTTCTCAGCAATATTTGGATATAACCTTTATAAAATGATTGCTAAAATATTGACATATCAATATAATGATATAGTATCATGAGAAATAAACATTTTATATCAAAAATGAAGTTCTGTAAGCAGAGTCTGAATACTATTTATAAACAGCTCAAGAATTTTCCTCTTGCATAAACTCCAGCAGTCCAGATCTGTTTCATTGCTAGGTTTAATTCTCAATCATGAGGAGATAAAAAAGCACTTTTGTTAAAAGAATGCAAATATCCATCTGCTTCAGAAAAGAAAGTTCCTCTTTTGACATGATTACCTCAACCTAATTAAAAACTATGCTTGTCAAATCTTGGAAAATTACCTGTCTTCACACAGGGCAAGCGCTATCATTTGGAGAGGTCACGATAAATTACTTATAAACAACAACAACAAAAAAAATTTATTCCTGCTCTAAGTACCAAAGTCTTTACAAACCTAATTAGAGAGCAAAAAATCAGTGTCCTGAAGTGACTCTGAGATGCTTCCCATCTACAGAACAGAAGTCTGTGCATTTAAGGGGAACACATTTCCCCTTAACATATTTGGGAAAGGGACTGAAAGCAAAAATTAATAATATAAAAGATGAGGGATGGGATTTTATGCAAATGCATTACGCATATCAATATACCCCAACACTAGAACAGTGAGCACATCATTAATGTGAGAACTGGGGGATTGGCTTTGTTGTCATTCAATGCCAAAAATCAATGCTCAGTACCCTTCTCTGGTGACACTGTTGCAATTCATAAATTATTAACCAAAGTCTTTTGTAAAAAGTTCCTGTTTACAAGGTTACTCTGTAAGTTAAAATGTTTGTTTCCCCCCCAGATCTCTACTGTAAAGCATCTGTGGGTAGATTTACATGATGAAGTTGACAGATTTGTATTTTGACAGTACATCTGTCATCTTCGCTTCATGTGTCAAGAGGTCAGGTGTGCACTTGGTGTTATCAGGTGGCTCATTAGTGTCCTACGGGATATACTACCTTGTCTGCTTTACTGTAAGTGACAAAAATTGTTCCTTTCAGACCTCGCTGCAAGAATTCACGTCCCCCATTGCACAGTTTGTATTTTCCTACTGCCAGAAGATTGGAATGAATTGGGGGAACATGTACAGAGAAAATGTCTAGGGACACAGCACCATGTGGAAAGAAAGCTCGATCCCTTCACAACCCCCCAGTCAATCTGGGCCACTAAGGGTGAGGACTCCCCCCATGGCCTCTTCTTTACAGGACCTGAAAAATGTTTAGACACTCAGCACAGTCACAGTAGAACTGGCACAGTCTCTGCCACACAAGCATCTGTTGCCCACTGCCCACGAGCCATCAGCTCACTGCTTACAACAGTTACACTCTCTCTAGGGCTAAGACCCAGTCCACAGGCTGGGAAAGCCATGGACCAAAGCCAAGTTTTCCCATTTCTTTCTAAAGGCTGCGGAAAAGTTTCTGAAAGTAGCAGTACCGTTTCTGTACTATTCCTGTAATATTCCTCATGGATTTGCTAATGCCTCCTGCTGTCTGCAGGCACAGCTTCAAAGAGCAGACTAGAGAACATCATTGTGCATTCATCTGGACCTGTGTGAACTCATCAACCCCAGGAATTTCATAGGAATCCAAGGGAGAGCAGAGTTTAGTCCTGCGAATACCAGCACTGTTTTACAAAGCATCTATTTTATTTTGTTGGGACTTAGAGTAATGCATTTTACATTGATTTTACCACTGTAGTAGATTACTTTGTGGGCCACTTAATTTAAAGGGTAAGCAAACAGCTGACAGTTTTGCTTGCAAATCACTTGTTCTAGTGAATTTTAAGCAAGGGGCATATTTGTCGGAAAATGTGGTAAATAAAAAATGATCATGTTTCTGCAAACTGGAAAATCCTTCAACACATGAGCTTAGGTGGATCTGCCTACTACTATAAAGCAGATAAACAGATTCTCTATCTAATTTTTTGTTATCTTCCAGGCTACTCTTCCACTTCTGCAATGTTCCCCATCTCTTTCTTGTGGTGGCTAACGGATGGCATTGTAAATATGCCTTTGAAGTGCAAGAAAAATATTTTTCCACTTATTGTTGCTCTCTGAGGTCCCAGGCATATGAAGGCTAAAGGTCAACTATCCTTGGAAAGTAGATGGAATAACTCTTTATATAAATCATACAGAGTATCTTGAGGTAAAGTTATCTTACCAGTGTTACCTTGTTGCTCTTCTGGCTCCCTGTAGAGTTCATTTGTGCAACTGGATAAACCTTGTTCCTCTTAGCTTTCTTTTCATGTCTGAATCAAACTCCCTCTACTCAGAAGACTCAGCAAAAAGTTTCCTGACTGGAAGGCATTCCTGTGAAAAACCTCCCTGATGATTCAAATTTAAAAATAATAAAATAAAATGGAAAACATTAAGAAAGTGCATCCGCCCACAACCTTGAGTTGTAGAGAACACAAATAAGGACTCTGTAGCCAAGAGCCATGAGTGGGATTACCAAACCTTCACCCAATGCATACATTAAAGAGCAGTAAGGATACTGGATTCCTACAACTTAGACCTTTTTTGTGTGACAGCCCTTACTAATCTGTGCAACTTTGTGCCAGTAAAGATGGTAATAAAGTGAAACATAACTCAATGATCAGACAAAACATTGTCTTTCTATTCCTTTCCTGAGAAGTCTTCAGCAACTAAACAGCAAGTGGAAAGAGTTATGCAGAATTTCACTTAAAAGATTAAAAACCTTTTATACCCTAAATGAAGAAGTCACTGCTAGTGCTGGGTTACCCAATGTCCCTAAATAACCACTACTTGGCAGATACAATGCAGATTATGGCCCAGACAGACAACTAACTACACATGGAAGAGTTAGCATCTTTAAAAGCTAATGTACCTTCAAAAAGCTCCAACCTTCACAGTAGTTTAAGAAACCTCACTTCACTACCTATCTCCAGAGGCCACAGGTATGTATGGTACAGGCATTTCAGCCAAGAGCAGTACCTGGTTAAGACATGCTGCTTAATCATTTGTGATCTGGCCATGCCTTTAGGTATCTTCCTAAATGGAAAACTATTGCTCTCTGGAAGAGATTTGTAAGTGTCCCAGAAAGGGGTGCAGAGACCAAATACACAATCTTCCTTCTTCACTGCCTGTTATTGGCAAGATGAGCAAAGCCAGAGTAGACTTTCCATTGACACTCATGTTTGTACCTTTGACAAGGCATTATATCTCAAAGGACCAAAAAGCCATATTCATTTCCAGGACCCATCTTGGGCTGGTAAAATACAACAATGGCAATTCACAGGCTCAAGACTTCAGTGAAGCCTGCAGTGATTTTTCTGCCCAAATTTCATTGACTGCTGTTCTGTATAAATTATCATAAACTTTTTATCTATGCTACCAAAACTGCTCTTCTTCTGAGCACACATAATTTCCACCAGTATTAATGGGAAAGTCACACACACAGAGCAGGGTAGAATGGCCCCTGAAGTGTTCTAACAGCAATATTAATTTCTCCTGGTGGGTGAGTTTGTCCTCATAACAATAATAAAGCTAAAGTACTTTATAAAATGCAAAAGGTCTCTGGAAGGTTTGTACAGGCTGTTATTCTAACCTATTAGCTTTTTGAATCTTCATCCAGAATAGAAAAATCTGGTAAAAGACATACTCATGAAACGCTCTAGACTTTAATGTACAAGCTGAAAATATTGCCTAGGTGGATTTTGGTTTAGTTTGTGGGTTAGTTAATACCTATCAAGAAAAAGACACAATGAAATGCTATGGGAGATATGCTGCTTATTCATCAAGGCAAAGTCATTATTAGGAAAAAAAAAACAAACCTCCAACTTTTATCATTGTCTAGATAATCCTTTTGCAAAGGGGATCTAGTTGCTCATCTAAACACTAAGGTAACTGAAACGGAAAATAGTCCATACTCCATGTTTTCAGGTGTAGGAGACTCATTTCCATATGGAGAGAATCCCTGCAGCCATCACCTTTGAAAATCATCCTCATGAACACAACATAACCATCCTATTCCAAATTCCAAGGTGAGCAGAATCCATTCTGACTCTGCCCAGAACTGTTACCACAGTGCAGTGCTTGGGGACAATGTGCTGTAAAAAACAGTCCTTTAAATGACATTACTACAGTTTAGAGGCTTTTTTTTATCCTAAATAGTTAAAAGTTTGTTACAGGAACACCCATGTTTCAAGATACAGAAGCACCTATTATTATGACAGAAATCTTAACTGTTTTCTTTCCTCAGGGTTTGTTCAGTCTGCAAGCAAATTGTTAGTTTTCAAAGATGTTTTCTATTGTTGTAGGTTTGTCATGAATTAACTCTGGAGAAAATTTACAGGGAATGTAAAAATTGTATCCACTTTCTTTAGTTACGAATTCTAAAACAAATCCTTGGAGATAACAGACTTAGAGGTAAATGGGAAATGGAATAAAATTTATCATGGATTTAACAGAGTTGTAGGATGCAAGAGAAACCTTGTAGTGATTTCTATTAAGATAATTTATTTTCTAGATAAAGAGAATTCCATGTATCTAGTTTAAACTAAATATCTAAACATTTATTTTGATACCATTGATATTTCCTTATCTAATTGGAGAAGATAAGGACAGTGGTAAGGAAATGGCTGAAGAGTGAACAATGGCACTTTCTGTTCAAACCATGATAGGATGGAGTTCCTCACCAGTCACACTTGGTCGAGTTCAGCCATGGCCTTGCAAAGAGACACCTGGAAAACCTCAGCACAGGGAACAGGCAGCACCTCAGCCTGGAAGAGAAACAGTGGGTGACATGAAATAGCACAGACTTCAAGGCTACTCTCCCAGGTAGATCAGCAAGGAGGCATGAGCTGAAAAAAAAAGCAAGCATAGAATATTAGTCGAACCCTTGCTGACTGTGAATTGCTGTGTGATGCAGCTATGAAAAAGGCAAAAGCAACTCAGGCTGCAGAAAGTGAAGTATTTGCAGCAGAGATGGGGAAGTGCTAATGACACTCTAGAAAACTGGCAACGGCAGATGTCAAATGAAGTGTATAATTCTGGCAGTTCTTGTTCAAAAAAAGATTCCCCTAAATTGCAAGGGAGGATGTGAAGACAGCTACAAAGATAAACAGGGGAAAAAAAGGAGATGAAGAGGCCATGGTTATTTTATGTCTACTAAAATGTCACCTGGGTGAAGGCAAAATACATCAGGGTCATCCTAATGAGGGAAGAAAAGAACACAGTTAAGATGATATAGGTATAATCAGGCTATGAATTGGTTTGGCTCAGATATTGGAATAATATCTCACCATAGATGTGTCTGCAACAGCCTTTGTTAGAAATGACATGGCAAAACCTTGCCACTTTGAACCTGATCAGGAGACAGTGTCTGCTCACCCACCAAAAAAGCCTGGATATGATAACCTGTGGGTTTCAGCCCCATAGAAACCCTGTAACAGTGGGATGAAAAAATAAGGTTTCTATGAAATTGCAAGTGTGCTGCTTACAAAATCTGCTCTTCTAGAACAAACTCGGTCATTTACATAGAGAACACGCTAAGAATCTGGGACACTGATCTCTTCTACTAACAGAGCTGCTGGCAAGGACTTGAATTTTGCTATTGCTCAGCAGAAGAGCCACACTGGTGTCAGATGCCAGACAACAGCATTAGAAGGAGCAGCAATCCTCCCAAAAGAGACAGGCACATATCACAGCGTTTGTGCAATGACTCAGGAAATGCTGTACATCAACTCGAGATCCTCTGGGACCAGGCTGCTTTAGGAATATCAAATCTCTATCATGGGCTGAGGATCTAGGAAGGCAAGTAATTCATTCGGGCTGTATTTCTTATTCCCATGCAATCAAACATGTTGTAGTTTCCCCTTAGAGGCATTGAAGGCACCTGCCAGGTAACTTGCAAGGCATGTAACACACTGTACCCTGTTTGGTTAAGCATGTTACATGCCTTAAATGGCAAATAGTTAATTAGGCATAATTTTTTATGCTGGTTCTCAGTTCTGTCACAAATCCAGTGTATGAACACTGGCAAGTAAATTTTTATTTTTTTTTTTTTAATACAAAGAAAAGACAACAATTGTAACTTTTCTCTAAAACTCTTGCCTGTCAGAACATCTCAGCAAGGGTTTTCACTATCCCTTTGTAGAGCACTTAAATAAATTAACTAATTAATGCTAGTTATGGGTCAGCTTTGCACAAACAGCAAACTAAAATTATAGAATCACGGAATGTCAGGGGCTGGAAGGGACCTTGAAAGATCATCTTGTCCAACCCCCCCTGCCATGATCTCCACTGATGACACTGTTGAATACATATGCCCAGAAACAGTAGTAACAGTAATAATAATTTTTAAATTTAATCAGAAAAATCAAAACAATGGAAAAATATTGGGACTCTCATTAGGGCAAGCAGATCTATTAACTGTTCAGCTGTCCAAGCACAGAGCAGAAAATCTCCTGTTTACTTATTGCCTAGTACAACACTATGATCCCAGCTATAATCAGCTACATCACTGAAAGTGAACTAAACCAGAGAAACCAAAACTAAAATCACAGGACCACATATTCTCATCCCTGACTTCACTGGAATTACCTGGCTGAATGCTCCCACTCCCTCCAGCAAATCAAAAGTTACCAAGTATTACTCTAAACAGCTTCACGCGGCTGATGATTTCTGTCCCATAAAATAATAAGCTTGTGCACAATAACCTAAATTAGTACAACACACTTATTTTTATTTTTTTTTCTTTTCTGTCTATATAAAAATTAGATGTACATTGTTACCCTAATATTTACATAAAGCAGAACAATGAATCCCATAGCTGGGTCAGCAGCAGTTCATCTGCATCATTGCATTTCAAGTCTGTTTCAATGCATTTTAAGTCACAAAAATGATGTAATGGAGAACACACTGGCTACAGCTTCACCTCTACTTACTCTTCTATTTATGAAGACCAATAACAAAAAAACGGTAACAGGCAAATAAGAAAAACAGTATGAAATGCATCTACAATAATAGGGAACAATTATGTGTCACAAAATGTAACCACTTGAAAATTCAGTCTGTCAAAGAACTGGACATTTAATTATTATAATCATTCTAAACAAGAACTAATTGAAACTGAAGATTCACTTTTATGTAGAATTTGGCTTATGAATTTTAAATATGTTACCTATTAGGATATAACCAAAGCTATGAAAATCCAAACAAATTACTCACTTCCCAGTAAACCTTCCTTATGCAGTACAAGAATATTCTCCATTTTTTTACCTTTTTTTTTTTTTTGAGGCATCTGAATATTTCTAGCTAATGGCTAAAATCTTTTCCATATCTAGATTCAAACAGGCAAGGAATATGTATAGTTTGCTATTCCCCTAGAGAATGGATTTATTTTAGGACAAGAAATCTATGTCTACTTTCAAATCTTTTCTCTTCCTCACGCTTTCCTGCCATCACTTATGAATGTAAAAGTTAAACTACTTAGAACTACCTAAGGAAATAAATCTAATTGCACAGATATAACCAAAGTATGTCCTACAATAACTGATACTGATTTTTAAGTTCCATCTTTTCACCTTCATATAACCCTGATATTTACTAAATCACAGTTGAAAATACACTAAGACATAATTTACTAACACTTTTCTGTCAACTCTTAGCATTGGGATCACCTTTGTATTTTTATGTTGTACCATATGTGAGAAATACCTCAGACAAATCCAGAGAATCATAGAATAATTTAGGCTGGAAAAGACCTTTAAGATCATCTGCAATGATTCTAACATAATTGTTTTCATTCCACAACCTCCTAGGCTACAGTCTTGAGCTAAACTCATTTAAAATAATTTTACATATCTTAGTGTCATTAAGAAAGTCTTATCCTTGATGCACTGCAGAAGTCCAGGTGTGTGCTTCCTTGAATTTCTGCCAGGTGTCAGATCCTTGGGAATCCAAGGTGCATTTCAGCTAGAACCAAATATCCTTGTTGTTTCTTGTGAAATTAAAATTCCATATATCAAAATCCAGGTTCCAAAACTGCAGCCACCATTGTAAGGAGAAGTACCGTTCTTTTTGCTGACTAATTGCCAAGTTCAAATAAGTAAGTCAATAGCATCATCACAAAAAAGTGTCTCTGTGTAACAGCCAAGCCACAGCTGCACATGCCATTGTTCTGGTTGTGTCCCACGGGGTCAGTCTTTGCTACCGTGTTACCTATAAAAGAAGGGGAAAGAGTTACCTACACAGAATGAAACCAACAAGGATGATCATACGTGCTTTGCTGCTGCAAAGGAACAATATACACAGATACATCGTGAATGAACTTGACCCAGCCATACCTACTCTGCAGAGGAACAGAATCTGTACATAAATGTTACTTACAATCAACAAATAACAAAATGTTATTTACAATCAACAGTATAAGGGAGATTCACAGATAAAGGCATGGCCATTCTGTATTAAATTTGCCACCAATATCTTATGGAAATCTCCTTCTACTTCATTTTGTTTAGCATCACTTTCAAGATGAACTCCTAGAGCACAAGTGTACAACTTGCATCCCAAAAAAACATCCACACTAACTCCTACCCGCTCCCAGCAGTTCGTGTTACAGGAAGGGACAAGGGATCAGACAGAACGAGGTCTGCAGGGGGGATGAAATGTTCCTGCAGCAGAAGCCACGCCTAGATAGCACATCTCCCATGGGACCCAGCTGTCTTCTCCCCTGAAACCCATATGCACGCCCATGGGGTGCTCTGGGGATGTATGTGCAAGCCTTAATGCACAGACACACTGGGTTAGTCTATATGATGAGGAGTGGGCCTGTCAGATTTCCCATCCTGGACATGGATGAGAACAGGCAGCCTGCAAGGAGGAAAGATTTTTCAGCTCTGCTCTGTAGTGTCTAGACATGTTACAAAGCTAAGCAGACATGCAGCATAGAGAAGTTTTTATTTCCTTCCCTGAGGTAACTGATATAAAATACAAGCTCTTCAGCTTTTCACATTTTAACTGTCCCACTCAGCTACTCACTATTCATCTACATACTGAGCAGCATCAGGATTCTCCTGTGCTTCATATACTTCAAGTTACTCTAATGTTTTCACAAAATGAAAAGAGAGAAGACTTAAAATTGATTAAATGTCATTTCCTCTTTCAGTGTATAATTAACCTGTGGAAGTCATTGTCCCAACTAGCACTGATCCCAGGGTCTTAGAAAGCTTTAAAAATTGATTAGAAACTTAAATGGTAATGAGATCATCTCATTAACATAGAAAAAAAAATAATACAGAACATACCTTATATCTCTGGTGTTTTAGACATAAGCCAACTATTAAATTGGAGGAATTTCATGTATGTGTACATTTTCTATAAGTGTCCACCAGGGTTTTGCTGTGTTTCTGATTTCAGTATCCCAGCACTGAGACACACAGGCTGCTGTAGGGTTTGGACTACAGGTCTGACAGTTCATGCAGCCCTCTTGGTGTAAAGTTTTAATAATGTATTTAATACATATATTGTTGATTGACCTGAATTTGAACAAAACTTGGTTCATTTTTCAATTTTAAAAGTTACATTATACTTTCACCTATAGGAGGGAAATTTTCATTCCATTCTATTTCCCTTCCAGTTCAGTATTGCCTGTGTCACAAGCTTCTCTTCAGAACCTGGAGTTACTGTTCCTCACTGTTATTTGTACAAGTATCTTGGTAGACAGAGAAAACCATCCACAAGAGAGGCAAAATAGTACAGAGGAAATCAGGATGCCAGGACAGATTCTGCCTCACAGCTTTTGCTGTCTAACAAGCAGACATCTACATGTAAGCTTGTCATCCAAGGCTTCATTGAGGTACAGGAGAGAGAAAAAAGCACTTGTGGGAACACTTGTGGATGGGCACAGTGATGCTGTGAGATCACCTGTTTCTCCTCACATGAGCCTTGGACAAACCATGTCCTTTCTTACTTGGACCAAGAAAGACAAGGTTTGTGATTTCAGAGTGATTCTCAAAAGGTAT
>JANHGL010005046.1:26463-49598 GCA_024611195.1 Ceyx melanurus | reverse complement strand
TTGGACAAACCATGTCCTTTCTTACTTGGACCAAGAAAGACAAGGTTTGTGATTTCAGAGTGATTCTCAAAAGGTATAATATTAAATGATAACGACAGGAATACAACAACTTGGCAATAGTATGAGAAGTCCTCATCTTCTGGAAATGTCACCACTACTGAGCATATAACTATGTTAACTCTGCAGGGTTCACTTGCTAACAACACAGGTAAATGCCTGGAAACAGATTTATGGGTCAAACCCAAAGTATTTAAAAGCATGAAAGCATGAAACACATACAGCAAAATATGGAAGAATTTCTAGCAAAGAGATATTAAAATAGAGGGTCTCAGACAACTTTTTAACATTTAACTTGAGCATGTTAAGTTTAACATGCTCAAAAAGAACACCAATGCCATGCAAGGAAAATGAACAGCTCTCATGATGGTATTACAGCAGCATGATTCACATTTAAGCACAAATGCCAGTTGTTTGCTTATCCTTTCAATTAAATGCCCCTCAAAGAAACCTCCTATGTTGATAAAAATCAATGCAAAATGCATTACTCCACAATCCAACAAAGAAGAGGAAGAGTTTAATGATACAACATTTGCCCTCATGCTGCTACACCCTGGCCTCTGTTAGTCTCACATAAACTCACTGCAGTTGATGAATTTGCAAAGGTCTAATTGCAGGCAGGGTGATTTGTCCCACTCCAGCTTTATAAAGACATCCCTTAACTCATCAGAACACATTTCCATGTTCTGGAGTTTGCTGTTTGCAGTATCTGTCATGGATAATAAAATAAACGATCCATGCCAAATTTGCTCTTATATTAGTGAAATCTCACTGATTCTGACTGTCTTTTTTCCCTGTTCAAGAGGAAGAGTCATCAACACAGGCTCATGTGACTCGTGTGGTCAGTTCACCTCAATGAACTACCAGGCAACTGTTCACAGGAAAGAGGCAGCTGCATGAATGATAACACCTCAGGCCTTCAAGTCATTAATGCCAAAATAAAGTTCTTTCTTCTATGTTTCAACCCTCTAGGATATGTTGAAGGCATCAAGGATGTTTAACCCTGGATTACTCTTTTCCAGTAGGGTCCTTTTGATATAAATTGCCAATTCTGGTTGGCAACTTCTGGTATGGCCAAATAATAAATAGTTTTATTCTTTAACTAGAACTTCTGCTTTACTGGTGTCACTTTTCAGTGTGATGCTACAACACTACCCCTTATCTGTGTATAAGTAGTTAAAAGTCAGGGCCTGAGGACAAATAAAAGGCTAAGGGAAATCTTTGTCTTGCAATAACTGACTGCCTGTTACCACACTCACTGAGTGTGCAGGTCAAAGTCTGGTTGCAGTACCCATCTCAGGAGAGCCCAGGCATGCTATGGATGGGCTACATCTTCAGCATTTGATAAATAACATTGATTTGCAACAACTCCTCTGACCTTAAAAACAGGAATAAGGTTTTTCAGACTGCCAAGATGCAATACCTGGCCACAGGTACCACACACAGGTCCTCAAACCATCTAATTCTCCTCTCTTTCATCCAGAAATTAGCACAGTTTTCACTCCTTAGAACAGCCATTATTAAACCACATTTGGTGTCAGTATTTGCTTATTAACACAGACTGTAACCTAATCAACATTCATTCCCAACTAGAAGAGGCTGTAAAGGGAAACACTAAGCATATGTCTTTCCCTGCTATTGCCTGCTAAAGACTCCTGGTTTATGATATATTTAGATATGCAGTTTGCTATGACTTGCTGAACTTCAATGCGTTGAACTAATTTTAGATTGTTAAGCAGACAGAGGATATGATATTTTCTCTCTGCTGGCTATTAATTAAGAAATGGGATAGCATAGCTAAATGGTGGGGTTTTTTTTTAATCAGGCCATCTACAGGATAGCCTGTAATTAGAAATTATCTGAACCAGCCTGATTTCCAGTGGTGTTTAGTGTCCCACAGTTCCCATTGACATCAGTCCAAGACAGGCTGTTACATTTAAAAGCTAAAAGGGCTTTCCAATAGCACAGGAATCTAACTTTAGGTGACACTGGTAAAGATTTTAGATCCATGTACCCAGTCTGAGAATTGAATCATTGATCCTGGAACATGATTATCTCTCAAGCACTGGTCATAATGTTTCTTTGTTCACTAAACACTGAAGCAGACCCTCCTTCCATTCAACTCCAGCACCCAGGCTGGCAGAGAAGGGGCAGTTCTGACCCAACATTTCCCTTTCTGAGAACAACTCCATCACCACTTTTCAAAACACTGAGGAGTTCCATACTGGTTCTCACACCCACAGATACAAAGCAATAAGCAAGTGCCATCAGCAGACTTCCACCTTTAAATATAGGTGATCTCTGTACTTGCCTTTGTGGTTTTGACTTTATTTCCACTGCTGCAAGACCAACCTGAATAGTCTGGTAGCACTTTACAGTCCTCTCCATCCAAACAGGGGTTCATATGACACCACCACTTCTGTAGGACAATGGAAGCTAGGAAAATAAACAGGAAAGAGAAACATAATACAATATTATTTATTATTATTATTGGTGGGTTTATTAGGGAGGTTGTCTGTACAATGATCAGTTGTTTGATTTTGAAAGGCAGAACCAATAGTCACTGTTTTAATAGCTAATCACACTGATTGTATCTGAGATATAAACATGACCAAAAAACTTCACCAGCACACAGAAGGAAAAATGCCACTTACAAATGGTGAATTCAGGCAAGCACCACCAGAGACTGGCTCCAGCATTTGAACTGACCTCTGGAATTGCCTTTCCATCTCCTCTGACTATGAAGATGACTTGCCTCCTTCATCTACATGCTTCAGTCAAGTGTTTGCTATAAGGCAGAATGAAACTAAAGCTTCTTGTTTAACCCAGATGTGCAGATGTGAGACTGGATGAAAAAATGGCAGTTTCTCCCTTCACTGGGTGAGAAAATAGAATTGCACAGAGGTGTAAGTATGTGAGGTCTGTTGGCAAATAGTGAAGATAAGGATGTGGAAACACCAGAAAGCATTAGATGATTAACTAAAAATCTGCTTGCAGTTAAACTGCCAGTTTTGCAGAATGTTTTGGAAGATTACAAAGGGAGCACACCTGAACTGTGTCAGCTTACTACTTTTCTACCCTTAAGCCAAAGTCCATTAACAAGACCATGCTTTTTATTTTTAAAAATGTAGTCATGATTTTAATACTGCTGTTAACAACAGATACACCTTCCTATAAACACCTGCAAACATCTGTATGTCTCAGTTTTGTACTATTCATGGGATTCCTCAAACTGCAGAAAATTATTATGAAATAGACAATCTTACATAATCTAAATTGGATTTAAAAAAAAAAATAATAGAGCTTAAAATGTTGATTTAGTTAGTCTGCATTATGTGCACAAAATATGAAATTGCTTGCTTTAAAAGATACCATATCCAAAAGAGATGAACAAAAATAATTTAGTCTACTCCTTGTAAAGCACTCTTTCTCCTTTTAATTTCAAGGTAGATTCATACATCTGCAACCTTCAAATTAGGGTGAGAAGCAAGCAAGCTGACATCAGGATATTGCTGAAATGTTCATTCAATTACTTTGGGGTTACACATTCACTCTAAGCCTACGTGAAAAGCACTATGAAAAATGTACTTCTAGCACAGCAGTTTGGCTTTTATAAGCTATTCTTTCAATCTCATAAAATTACAAAACAAATGCATGATTCACCAGTCATTTGGATAATTTGCATTGATGATGACCAATTGTGGAATAAATAGGTGAAAATTGACTGAGATTCCTAGGAGACAAGGGATCATTTCCAACCCAGACATAGGTCCAGTCACCTGTTTTATCTATTTTAACCCTGCTACTTTCTAAATTTGTTTCAATTTCTGTGCCACTTATTTCAAGTAAACACAAACAAGTCTAGAAGGCCAGATTCCAGAAGGCTGAGGGCAGAGGTCCCTAAGCAAGCAGTGATCCTGATGGGAAGATAGCTGTACCTTCAGAGCTCTGCTCCAAAGCCAAGTCCTCCTGAGAGGCCAGGGCACTGCAAAACACAGCTCTGCACAGTGCTGCTGTGCATGTGGATACCCAAAGGCTTGGACTGCACTGTGACATGTAAACATTCTTTCATATATTTAGTGTTACCCTGAAAACGTAAGTTCAGACCTTGAAAAGCACTTCTCACTCACCTACAGGTACCTGGCATCCCTTGTGTTTTAATCACTGATAACTCCTTAGATTCAACCTTTCTCATACTGTTTTGGGTGCAGTAGGTTCCGAGATCACAGAAAATGCACCAAACACAGCAGATTTTATTTGCCTACACAGCCTGCAGCAACCTGCTCCCAACACCTGATTAAAAAGAGCAAAAGCATTAGCTGACTGGCCAAAAGTGCAGCACAGGAGTTGGTTCACACAGCATTCTTGAGCAGTTGTGTCCAAGAAACTTCCCAGTCCATGTGGAACTGAAGCTATTGAAACCTGCCTATGATCTCCAGCAGTACTTGCTTCCATGAAACCAAGCACAGGTGTGAATGGGAAACATTGCTGAGTCAATATGGAACTCAAGACACAAAAGCTCTTCAATAAACTCTGTATTTCATCTTCTATTTGTCTCTTGTTTAGACACTTCTGTAGTAAGTGACTCCTGCCCTTCTGTTGACTGATTTCTTCTCTGTGCAGAAACCTCTCCTCAGAGTAATGGCAACACTGAAATACTCAATGCAGATTTCATTCCATTAGCTTCACACAGATCCCAAGTTCTTTGCTATAGCAATCCATGAATTCTTAGATCCATTTTATGTCCAATTTCTTTATAGTCATAATACCCACTTTGCTATTTAGATGTCCTAACTGGCTGTAGCTGTTCGTGGAAAACTCACCCCTGAGGTTAATCCTTTAAAATTCTCCATCAGAGCCTTAGGCTCATCTTCACACATAGAATTCTCTAACCATTGTCCCTGTAACTGTGCAGCTCACTGGAGGATATAGAGTTTTTCCTCTTCAGACTGAGGTACTCTTGGAGAGGTTTTGACAGATGACTTTTCAAAGAAATGAGAGCAGCTATGTCACTCTCATACACAGCCACCCTCATGAAGGAAGACTGCTTTAGTTGGGCTGATCTGCTGGAAATCAGCCAGAAAATAGCCAGAAACCCTGTCAGAAATAAATCTTCTGCTGACATTGCTCCCTAGATAACGGAACTCCACAGAAACAATAGGTTCATAGAGAGTAAAGCCAAAAGGTGTCAATACATCATCTCATCTCGCTTCACTCAACTCCCTGCCTTGTGCCCCCACTTGTGTTTGACTACACAGTGGTTTCCAAGCTGCCCTGGTTTGGCCTCTGCTGGCAGCAAAGCACCACACAGCTGCTCACCCACTGCTTTCCCCCTGCACCCACCTCCTGGGGGATGGGAAGGAAAATCAGCAGGATGAAAAAAGGTGAGATCCCCCGGATTGAGATAAGAACAACACAAAGGGAGAAGAAAACAACAGTACCAACAGTACTAACAAAATGTTAAACAAATCAAGTAATAATCTATCCTTGTGCCCAAGTCGTCACCTTTGTCTTTTTTTTTTTTCTGACACTTAAACAATCATAGCACAAACACACTGCCTTAGTTTTCTTCGTCTTCCATTGTGCTTTCTTCTCCTACATTACAGCACTTGTTAGTCACCATCATTTTCTCCCTGTGAAGGTATTAAACATGCTACAATCCAATAACTTTTCAATCTTCTGCCTGATAAGTTGGGCTGATTGAACTTCTGTTTTGCACTGCAATACTGCATTTGGCTTTATTAATACAGCTATTTCCAATGGGTTCCACTACCTGACTATGCCATGTGACTGCCTTGGGCTTCTTATTAATTACTCCTTTGCCCCACTAGATCAAACCCATACATGTTTTTCGTCAGAAGAGATTCTATATATTGCTTTTGGGTCACTGTTGAAAGTGTTCCAGTGTCAAGCATAGAGTTAAGCACTATAAAATCCCAGTAGGGCCTGTGCCATTTGACTACCTAGTGATGACTCTGCAGAGATGTATGTTTGAGGTATGCTGGGCAACTGACACTGAGCAGCACACACAGTGTCATGTAGTTCAAAATTAATGAGCTTACATAAAAGAAAATAAGACTTGAATCCTTAAATGTATTTAGTAACCTTAGTATTTGCTAAGTTACACATCTTCTAAGGTAGCTTGGAAAAGCTGGGCTTACATGTATTAAACCCAGCCTTGAAAACTCCTCAGCAAACAAAATAATTTGCATCTGTCAAATCTCTTTTCAGAAAGCCACAAAAACTCTGTACTCCAGGAATTTCTTGCTAATCAGATATCATCTCAGCTTCTCTGTTACACAGGAGTGAGATCAGCCTCAGTTGTCCCAAAGTATGTAGACCATGCTGCCTACCCTCTCAAAATTGGCACAATACTAATGCTTTTACTAGATTACCCAAAATATGCTAAAATAAATTTGAATTACACCTAACCAGAGATCTCTTAGCCAGCTTGTTAGGACTTTAAACTTCCCAGGGTCAGAATTATTAAAAACAAAACAAACAAACACAAAAAAACCAAACAACAAAAACACAAAACATAAAAAAACCCAAACAAATAAACAAACAAAAAAACCAACAAACCAGTTTAATCCCAGTAGATGTTGGTTAGTACCTTGTTTAGTTTAACAATGTTAGACAATACACCTCCCCATCCTGTTATTGACCCAAAGGAGAGGTGGGATAGTGATCTGCCTTGGCATTAATAATGGCACTAGTTCACTTATTAGGGACCAATATAATTTTTTTTCAGGTTTTCTGTGTGTTCTACTTGAACAAGAAAATTCATCCCTTCTTTAGTCTGAAAAAAATCCACCAGATTAAGCTTTCCAACATAAATTTTTAATACACTATTCATTCTACTATATATTTCCTTTCATTCCTTGAATACTGACACAGTATTAGCATCCTTTTGAATTCTCAAGTATTCAGAAATCCATGCAAAAACCAGTGGGAGGGAAATCATCTCAGCTATTTCTGCTTTTATCTATTTCTTATGTATTGATTTTTTGTTTTCTTATTTCTATATGCTCTCTTCCTTAGAGTCTGTAACCCAGACAGGCTTTCAGCCAGAACTGTCTTTTTTTAATTCATTGCAGCTCTTTGGCCCTATGAAAAATTCTTAAACAATTCTTTAGTCCCACTCAAATTTTTGCAGTCTGAGTGTTTCCTCCTCATAACTTGTAGGACTAATACAATTGCCTGGATGGAAGATGATTTGGCTAGTGATGATTTGCTTAGAGGCATTTAATGCACTTAGCTAAGATAGCTACTCTACAGACAAAAGTTATTAATGTTTTATCTTCTTGGCAGTAGCTGTTAGACAAGCTGGAGGTACTTACTCAAGGATGTTTATTTCCATAAAGAAAATGGGTATAAACAAAATCTCATGACTACTTTAGATGTAATTTAGTCATTGACAGAAGAATGGGTTGACCTTTGCTAAACAGAATTTTCTATAGCTGCAATCAAGTTGTATAGCTACAACTCAAGGCAGGGTATACAGGCTGTGTGGTATGTTCTCTCTACATATTTAAATACTCTTTTTCATATGCTCTGCTTTTTTCTGAGCTTAGTGGCTCAATTTATCTACAGCAATACTTCTCAAAGTATCAGATGGTGCTGTGCTTGGAAGTTCAAATAACCCCCAGGAAAATGAGGTGTGGATGAGTACATGTAAACCACTCTTGCTTTATTTTTTTTTGCTTGCCAGTGCTTGTCAATTTTCACAACCGAATTCAAATACACAAATGACAGTTTCTTGTTGCATGCATCCAAAATGCAATTATCCAAGTGTGTTATCACAGACAAAGGATTAAAAAAAAAAATATATCCTGAGTTCTTGCCCTGTAGTTTCATCCAGGCTATGATGAGTGATTTTACTGTGCTTGTAAAAATACTACAAAGATCTCTAACAAACATTGCCTTACACCTTCATGTCTTTCTTTTTAATTGAAGTACTTTAACGACTTCTACTACCAATATTTAAAGTTTCCAAGATGAAAAGCACTCTAGAAATGTCAGTTAGCCCCCACAACACAGAAAAGGACTGATTTGTAGCAATCAAGTCACTCAAGACTTGAAATTCATGTATTTGCAAGATTTAACTAGCTTTTACTTTCCTTTTTGCACCACTTCAACACCTTTTCCTTGGAACTCACCTGAATATCTGTTATTTTCTAACACAAGTACTTATTCTCTTTCATAGCTTATATCATGAGAAAAAGTGATTTTTCCCTGTGTAGGTGTACACTTGAATGATTCAAATGTCCATTCTGAGTTGGCACAAGCTGGGGGCCTTCCTGAATATTGGTGCACATATTCACTACCTCTCTGAGCAGGGCTTAGCCTGAACAGATATAATACTGCCCCAATAAACTACTACCTTAAATTTGACCTTCTACAAAGTTCTTTAGCATCTGTCAACCTATTTGAAAATGTAAATATCCAGCTGGCCTATGACTATACCCTAAAAAGTGTGATGATGGGCTTTATAAACCTGTTTCATGGGTTATATATACAAAAGGGCACCATACTCATCAACAAGGAGCTCTGACGAACTAGGCTCTACCCCCACCCAAGTGAACAAGCAAGCTGTCACTGAAATGCAGTGGGATCTAGGTCAGGAAATCCATATGCTCAATGACTGAGAAAACTAAGGTAAAACACCCCACTACATTAAAAACCTTAGGTTTTAATAAAGGTTTTATTAAAATAAAGGCTATTTTTTAAACTGTTAATTAAAAAAAAAAAAACAAAACAAAACCAACACCACAAACAAACTAAACAAACAAGCAAAAAACAAACCAACCAACAAATAAACAAAGTTTCTAGCAGAAAGCTGTTCAAATGTCAGGTTCAAGTCCAGAATGGAATGGCAAGTACTGTTTGTCTAAACTCTGCAAAAATCACAGAACTTCGCAGCCTTCCATATTTTGTGAGAATCTATTTCTTGCAGTACTCTTAATTTCTCATGAAGTATCTACAATCTACGACCAATGATATGCCTGCCTGACCTCAAGGAAAGCTAGAATCGCTCATTGTTTCCTGGGTTGTTAACACTGAAAGAGAAATGGGACCTATATTTAAAAATAGCAAGCAGCAGCAGACTGTGAAACCATCATGCAGATCTCAACAAGATGTACTGCAATTATTTAAATACATAACCATCCATTTGTTTGGTCAAGAAAGGAAAACATAATCACATTCCAATAGCTTTATAAAGGCTGTTATTCTGCATAGAACAAGAACATGCAATACAATCCCATTTATTCTCCTCCAGTGGTCTTTTTGGTGCAGCTGAAACACACAAACCCTGAAAAGGTCACAGACAATGTCCACGTAAGAGACTGATTTCATCCTATTTACTATTGTTTTCCAGCATGACTCACACAGAGTTATTTTCCTTTTGCGTGTGTCTAAAGAGGCTAAAATCCAAACAGAACATATTTTCTAAATCCAAATAGAACATACTTAATCCCCTCTGCTAGAAAAGCTACTAAGCACTAAGCTATTTTTACCAAGAATTCCCATAGCATCTCTGTCTAAGACTAGAAACTGTCTGACACAACAGGTGGGTGGCACTTTCTGGACACAAAATGAATGTGAACTACATTGTTGTCTTCTTTCATCCAAACACAGTTCAGCACATCAGTCATTTGAGAGTGGCTGGTCACAGGGACAGGCTCCCCAGGGTCACAGTACCAAACCTGTCAGAGCTCAAGGATCATCTGCCCAACACTCTTATGATTTAGTTTTAGGTAGACTGTAAGGAGCAGGGAGTTGGATTTGATGATCCCTTTCAACTTGAGACTCTATGATTTGAGCAGGAACGTGCTCCTGCCATTTAGGATGAACAGCACAGAGACAATTGCTGTCCTAATGCAGATGATAACTACTGCTGGATAATGTTTGAAGTTCAAAGAAAATACTTTAAAAGACTACAAGCCAATTGCTCTTCAAAATCTTTCCTTTTGGCTAGAAAAGGAACTCTGTGCTTTGGGCTTGTCCTTCCCATTAAGCTCGAGGCAAAATACGGGCAAATTAAACATCCTTGCATTCAGTAAAAAGGTGCTGAAAAAGAAAATGAAATGTCTGTATCGACTGAAACATGCAAATTCAAGACACAAACAGTGTAGAAGCCTACTGAGGGATATGTATAGAGTGGGAGAAAACACATCTAATCCTAAGGCAAAGGAAAGATACTTAGAGTTTCCATGCTATAGCAGCTAACTCTAGTCCCAGATGCTTGCAAAAATAAGTGAAGCATGAGAGCACATTACCCTAAGGGGTGAGGGGGAATCAAAGGCTTCACTTTAGAACCCAAAAATCTTACATTCAGAATATTTTGTTGCATTTAATTTCAACTAGACTCGAAGGAGAAAAATAAAATAATAATTAAAAAAAAGCTACTAAATTCTTCCAGCAACTATTTGCATTCATGGAAATAAGCTTCTATGGTATTGTGCATTTATGTCTTTCTATCACTGAATGACAGTGTCACCTTTGCAATCCTTAAGCGAGTTTAAAACAATGCCTGGCTTTTATTATCTGCTGGATGCAAAAATATTTCTAGAGCTTGGCGTGTCATCCAAAAATATAGAAGGTAATTCTGAATTGACATGAAAACTACTCAATAAATTGCACGGTGAAAGTTGATTGTATCACTGAATTACAAGGCATGAAAAGACTAAGCATCTGAAAAGTAAAAAAAATTAATTTAAAAAAAAAAATCTACTTTCTTAAATAAGAGGTTCTCAAACCAAGATAACAGGTTAAAAAAAAAATTTAAAAAATCAGATGTCATATGTAGTTAAAGTTTTATGTTTAAAACTAAATACCTCTGAAGGTTAGATTAAACATTGGATTTTAAAGCTTTTGTTTTATATTTAACATGAAATGGTTGCAATTTGCGTGAAAAAGAATGAAACCAGAATCCTTATGAATTAATGAAATGATGGATCTGGTAACTTTTAGACTTTTTCTGAAAGAAAAATGAAATTAAATTAAAAATCTGTCTTATTAAATGAGAGAGAGCAGCATTCTCCCTAGTGAAGAGACACTGCTGGGGGAAGGGTAGCCTAGAGTTTCTTAAACTGCTTATAGGGCAGAGAGGAAAATGGTGTGGTGAGGTGTAGAGTGAACCTCTGGCAGTTAAGTTTTTATAGTCAGACCTCATCCTGATCAACAGTACAATCAAGAAAAGACTTTAGCTGTAGCGTATATAATCAATTTAATTTCAAATAAGTTCTGCAGCTAAAAGCATGGGAATGGCAATGTTGAGCTCTGTGAGGATTTCAACACCTACCTAGGAAGGTGGAAGACAAAGGCAACTGTACCACATTTGCATTCACCTAGAGAACATCTGTCAACATCAGATGTCCCAGTAGTATCACTGCATACCCAGTCTTAGGGGTTGCATTTATTACCCAGTCAATTTTTAGCCAAGGTATAAAGTCTAAAGGCAACTGGAAGGGTTAATATCATAAGCTTGAATTTCTTTGCTTATGCTGTTTCGAGACTAGCTTTAAAAAATTCTTGTGTGAAAAAAAAAAAACCAGAAGTTTTATTGGCACAGACATGAAATGGACGAGTACATATATTAAGAGGATTAATTACACTCAGATTTATGCACAGACTCATTATCATCAACGCTCGGGAGATGTTTCCAAAATTAACAAAAGGAAGGATTATGCTTTTGAGGCAGTGGGAAGTCAAACAATCAAGGAGACTCAACTTCTCAAACAATCGTAATGAAGGGGAGGCTGCTTACCTTCCACACACGAGGGCTGAGCCCTGGTGGTACCAGCCACCTGCCCCGGGAAGCAGGAGCACTTGACTGTCTGCGACCGCTCCTCAATTCGGTTCTTATTGCAGCACCGATGCACCGCCACAACTTCACATGTCCCCTGCTTCACCTGGTGCTGCCCTGATAATTGCAGAGAGAAAGGATGGAGAGCAAAACAAAACACCAGTGCATACAAAAAAAAAAAACCCACAACCATCAAGCCAAACAAAACAAAACCAAAAAAACCACAACACACAAATAAATAAACAAAACAAAACCAGTTCATACAGTGCTGCAAGATAGTGAATCTCTCAAACACCAGTTGAAATCCAAGGAAGTTTAGAGGGAAAAGCATCTGTGAGACTTGTCTTAGTACCTGAGTTTACCCTATTCATAGGATAGTTTAGGTTGGAAAAGATCTTTTAAGATCATTGAGCAAACCCAGCACTGCCAAGTCACCACTAAACTATGTCACTAAGCTCCACTTAATAGTCTTACAAATAAAGATTAGATCATCATAACAAGTCAATTTTTTTCAATCTATTTTCCCTGGCCCTTACAAAGCCATAGGGAGAAAAGGTGATTGGAGTAGTCAATTAGATGGATTAGACAAGATGACATGCAGACAGAGCACACTCCTTCCTTTGGCTTCCTCTCTTGTATTAGGTCTTATATTTCTTTTTTTTTTCACTTCATATATGGTCACAATGGATAGGACACTATTTAAAGCAGGGGATGCTCAAATAGTAGGGAAACTAACATCACAACATGTAAGTACTGCCTGCTATGCCTATATAATGGCTAGTAGGCTAAGAACAAGGTAGACTGAAAAGCTGCTATAGACAGCTAAGTTTTATCAAAACAAACCAAACCAAACAAAATCAACAATAAAAAGCAACCAGCCAACAAAACAAAACCCCCAAGTACCAACCTATCTGGATTACACAAGTTCTTTCCCAGGCTATTTTGAAGAAGCCTGTGATGAATTTTCAATCCTATTACTTTCCTCTCAAGTGCCTTCCCTCACAAGTCACTATCCCCTAATTTCTGAGTTTATTTTTCCCTTCCTCTCCTTTCATTGCTCCTGCCTTCACATATTAGCTCCACTGCTTCTTGCTCCTCACTGTTTTCCCCCCACTGCCAAACTTACTCTGTGCCCTGCCTGAAACCCATTCTCAGAAACCCCACTTCACAAACACCCTCTCCTCTTTGCATAAACCATTTCCATGTCCTCACTTTCCTGAACAGCCTTCAAGTGCTTCATCTTGCATTTGTCTCATCTTATTTAGAGTAGAGCCTTGGATGGCTCTTATCTGTGTTTGTAAAGCACCTTGTAAATTAACAGCACTACAGAACAGGGTGAGTTTTTTTAATAAGTGAGCTAGACAGAGAGACAACGCTGAGAATAATAAAAATATTCACCATCAAAGCAGCACAGGCTCTTTATAGGAGAAGAAACTACAGTACAGATACTGCTGTAGGTGTGGGTAGGCTCAGCAGACTAAGGTAAGGAAGGTGAACAGGAGACCACTCTTCAGAAACAGACACTCCTCCAAGTGGCAAATATAGAGGACTGTCCTGTTTTCTACTCACTCCATGCTTGCCCTGTTTTTGTTTTGTGTACTGCTTATTGTTGGTTTTTTCTATTACTAACTTACACCCGACACAAGATTTTGAGCTAGAGAACACTTGGCCTGATGATATATGGCCAGGCTTACATCCTTATTGAGTGATTAAGATCACTGTAATTTGGTGGCAGAAGGTTTTTGTGTTAAGGAGGAAATCTGAACCTTCAAATGTGTTAACAATGCAATGTAGGCTTCTAAGGGAATTTTTAAAAAGAAAACAATTTTAAAAAAATAAGTTTTTCAAGAGTGTTGAAATATATATTAAACTTTTTGAAAGGTTGGCTTGGCAATGATCCTCTGCTTTTTACGTTTTGGTTTCACAAGTATTTCAAGCACAGCCAAAGGGCTGCCTGACTTTTGTTGCCAAATGTGTATTCACAGTCGCCTCAATGGGCAAGAAACTATGTATATGCAATCCTACAAAGGAAAATTAGTCCTCTGTTTGTGCACTCAACATGAAAAAAAAAAGAAATTATACATACAGAGATGTTCTTTAGTTGTTTGTTTGGTTTTTTTTTTTACTGTTCTTTTAAGCAAAATACTCTACAGCAGAAAAATGCATAAGGTGTTTTATAGGAAGTTGGGAAAATGTTGAAGAAAGCATAAAAGTATCTTGCAAAGCTACTGTAATAATTCTGTTGGCAGGCTGTGAATTTTCATGCAAGCACCTAATACTCCTATAATGATAAACATGAAAGAAAATTGAAAGAGCTACCAGCTTGTAGGACAGTAGCTTCTTTGTAAGGCAATATGGACCAAAACCAGGCTAATGGAATAAATTAAATCAGCTTTGCCACTCCATCCCAAAGTATTTTTCTACAAAAGACCTCACATGACAATGTTTGGGGATAATAAGCAGACGGCCAGGATTTCTGACAGAAGAAGATTTTGTGAAATGATATTGTTAATTTAGCAAAGTCTATTTATTATTTATTAAATCTGCAATCTAAGTCAAAAATCTTTGGGATAAATAGAGAATATTTCCATTGGTTTCCTTACAGTATTGGCCCTGCATTCACTGGAGTCAACAACAAAATTTCTATTGACTTCAGGACAGCAAGAACACAGCATGGAGTGTCTCTTGAGAAGGAGTTTTTATAAGGGAAGGAAGAAATAGCAACACTTTGGATCTGCTCAGGCCACATGCTTGAGTTTGCCAGATATCTCATCTGAAAGACCAAGTGACTGGGTCTTCTTTTTAATTAGAGTCATTATTCACCACACATCAGATGCCAAGATAAGAGTAGAAGCCATTTTTTCCAGAGGGTACATCCTAAGGATGGACTAGATCGAGCTCCAACAATCAATATGTAGCTGAAAGAATGTCTGTTTTCTAGCTCAAATTCTGCTTCCTTTAGGTGAACAGTCCTGTTAAGTCAATAGCAAAATAAATCAAACAGGTTGGCCCTGAGCATACAGCCCAAAAAACCTGAGGCTCACTTTCAATTATCTTGTTTGAATTTTAAAGCAGTGACAGTGCTTCCCTGAAGTCCCCCGAGGTCAACAGGCACACAGATGTTTGCAGAAGGCAAAAATCAAATTACCCCATGACTGCAGCCTTTGGTTTAGTAGCTGGTTTACTGTACACTTATTCATGCTTGCCAGCTACGCAAGCAGGTAGGAGAAGGTGTCCCCTCTTCATCTGCTGGCAGGGGTAGGATGCTGAGGTTTGAAAGTTTGAAAGCACTGCAGCTGTGCAAAGGAAGTCAGCACTCTCCTCCCCTGTCCCTAGCACCCAGCTCTTCCAGACTTTAGCAGTGAAAGGTACTAAAAAGCCAAAGACATCTGCATGCATCATAGTCTTTCCTCTCCTACACGTTCACAGCTGTATCTCCTCTTGCTTGTTCACACACACCTTAACACTTTCAAACACCCTACACATTTCTTCTTAGTATTCAGATACCCCTGTGAACAGGTGCTGAACAGATTTCTATCCCATTTTTGTCAGTGTGCAGCAACCTTGAACATAAGGAAAAACTTTATTTGGAGGGTGCCAGAGACCTGGAACAGGCTGCCCAGAGAGGTTGTGGAGTCTCTTTCTCTGGGAAAATTCAAAATGCATCCAGGTGCCATCCTGGGCAAACATCTTTGAGTGACCCTGTTTTAGCAGCTGAGTTGGCCTAGATGATCTCCAGAGTTCCCTTCCAACTCCCACCATTCTACAATCTAGAGAACAAGTGCTCAGTTTGCAGGGTAGCTTTTAGATTTAAGAAAATGACTGAATATCTTAAAAACTCATCATTTCAGTCTGTTCTCTGCCTAGGTCTACTGAAACCTGTTGTACATATTCAGGGGCCCAAAGGCAGCAAAAAGAGAACAAATATAAGAATACTCTCCTGCACATTTTAATCTCCATCTTGCACTTCTCGGGTTTAAACTACATTTAAGGTACAGCTGAGAGCATAATGACAGGAAAAGTCAAGAGCAGCCTTAAAGTATTTTATATTCAATGGACTCTCAGGAAGCTAAGGCGTTGGAGGAGAAGGAACTGAAGAATTTTTTAAGTGGGAAGATCACAGTAAGTGAATTTGGTGCCGGACACATCAGGAAAGCCATTTCAGGGAGAACTGCAATGAGAGATAGGGAAAAAGCCAGGTTGTGGAGAGCAAAACCCCTTGGGGCTCACTTATAAAAAGCCCATAAATTCACAGCTCTCCACCTGTAAACCTATTCAGATAGGCAAGTTAAGGGCTGTCAATATTTGCAGTTCAAATTCAGTTACATCTTCCCATTTAAATAAGAAAACTCTCCAAGGAGAGATACATTTTATCAGCAACAGTTCCAGAGAAAGGTTCCTGTTGGAGAACACCTTTTGCATATGGAAGAGGGAAGAGCTGCCATCCAGGCACTGTGGAGGGCAGAACAGAAAAGCTAGAACCTGGAGGGCTCTGGAGCTTGGCACACGTTGTTACTCTCCCTAACCTAATTTTTTTGCAGCTTAGCTTCCCTAGAAATACCAACACTAGTGAAGTGCACTAAGGATACTTGTCCTATCTCTCCATACAAGACACAAGTTTAATGGGATAGGGTTTGCTAATGGAAGCAACCTCCAGGACACCCTCTGCTCTTCATTTTGCTGCCTTCCATAGCTACAGATAACAGCCCTCAGGTGCCCGAATGCAGAATGGCTCTTAGTGACCACAAGGGCTGGCCACACAAAGGCTCTGTGACTGATTCTATGTTGTCTGTGGGCTTTCCAGTGCAGAAGAAGGTAGACTGTGTCAAGCTGCTAGGCAGCCTTCACAGTTCTCAGAGAAGGCATCTCTAAGAACAAGAAAGTACAAAATAAGAAGTCATTAGGCTTGCACATTACAAGCCAAGACAAGTGTTGTGAGTAGAGTTGACTGAATAATCACCACTGAAGTCTTTATTCTCTGTTTAATACCTTTTTTTTCCACCTAGCATATTTGACAAGACCTTATTTTCACTTTCTTCATTAAAATCAGGGGGCAGATATGCAATTAATGCTTCTAAAACTCTATGAAATCCTCAAAAGAAAGGAGGGAAATACAATTATTGTTAATAAAATATCAAACATCGTAGTGATGTACTTCAAAACTACAAGGCAAATATCAAAGAGAGGGGAAGGCTTTCAGAAGGTTGCTACCCAATTCTGTCCACATCCATTTCATCTTTGTGACTAATCCAATCAATCCCAAGGAGTACTCTTTCAATGCAATACACATGCAGGCAGCATTCCCTTCTCAGAAATCCTGAATGATCTCCTCTTTTTCTTATTTCTTATTTCTTATCTAAGAAACAGATGGAAAAGCCACATTTAAAGGGAGTTTTTATCTCTGTTTCATAACCTGCCTTATTTGATGAAGCAAGCAACTAGTGCTCTAAGAACAGCACATCTAGACAGTAGGACAGTACGATCCTAGATCAGCACATTCTTCAGCAAGCCTCAAAACCAGCAAGCTTGGTCTGCACAAAATCAACTGCATCATTTATTTAAAGGGTAAGAGGATGTCTGTCAATAGGAAGATGAATGACTATGGAACCTAATATTGCAGAGAAACAAGTAGGTTTAGAAGCAAGCACTGATGCTGCTTCAGAGGAAAACACTCTAAAAAGCTTGGTGCCAGTTTGTAATCTGTTCCACCATCATCTAATGCTGGCTTTTGTTTACAGTCATATGAACACACAGAAACACACAACAAGAGGTAAATATTCATAGAAAAAGCACATATATTACAGGAAACATTTCATATTTTTCACATTTTTTTACCAAACACATTTATGAGAACCTCTCCAGTTCATTTTGGGGGGAAAGGGGAGAAGGGGTGTTTCTAAAGATGACATCTCAAGAGAAGAAGCTAAAAGTCACTTGGAATGTAAAATTAACGAGCCATCTTCCAGGCTGAGAATTTTGGTAGAGCTTTTCTCTGCTACCATTCCATCAGCCACTGGATTTTTTTCCATAATAATTTCACATTCATGTCAAGGTCCTGACTTAGATGCTCTCCTTCCACAAGGATATACAATATTTATATACATACTTTCTCATAATTGTCTCTGCATATACAATTCAGCCCAGTTTCACTTGTAAAATTTTACCTTTTCACTTGTTGGCAGTAAGGGACTGTTCAGAGAGAGTCCAGAACTGCCACAAAAATCCAGTTCAACTTCTCTATGGATAAAACTATCTTATAATCACCCATGAGAATAGGTGAAGTACAATCTAACACATTGGATTTGGCTTCATAGTAGCTGGTGCAGTTATGTCATTTGGATTTAGGGTTAAATAATGATGATAATACACTGATGGTTTAGTTGTTGCTAATTAGCACTTTTCCTACATTCAGGATTTGCCAGTTCCCCATGCTCTGCCAGGGAGTAGGTGCACAAGGAGTTGGGAGGGACCATGGCCAGGAGTGCTGACCTGAGTTAGCCAAAGGGATATTCCATACCATAGAACATCATGCTCAGTATATAAACTGAGGGGAGTTTATATACTCTCCTGGGGTGAGGGATCACTGCTTGGGCATCAGTCAGAAGGGGGCCAGCAATTGCATTGTGCATCACTTGTCTTTTATTGGGTTTTATTTCTCTTTTTGTTATATTGATTTTCATTATTATTATATTTTTTCATTATTATATTTTATTTCAGTTATTAAACAGTTCTTAGCCCATGAGTTTTACTTTTTTTCCTGATTCTCCTCCCCATCCCACTGGGATGGGGGAGGACCCAGCAAAAGGCTGCATAGTATTTAGTTGTTGGCTGGAATTGAACCTCAACACACCAAAAGGAAAAAAAAAATAAATTAAATTAAAGGAGCAAGAAATACAGTTTGTTATCCATTAATCTCTCATTTCTCAAATACATAGTGGTCTTGTGATTACTAGAGCTAACATCTGTAACAAAGCAAGCAAGCAAAGACACAATGACCTCCCAGATGAAGTAATTGAGGCTGATGCACACACAATGTGCAGATTTCAAGGCAAAGAGTTTCTCACAGCCCATAAAGTTAAAGCCTTTGTTCCAGTCAGGACATTTGTGCTTCATTGTCTGGGGAAGTCAGTAGCACTGTATGTGCAAAAAATCACAATCAGCATTTTAACTGGATAACCTGGGAACCAGCACTGAGCCACTTTAACTTGTTTTGAGCAAGTGGCAACCTGAGGAAACACCACCTCTCAAAACGAGCAACCAATTTGAGAGGAACCCTAGGGGTACAGCAGATCTAGATGTGTATTTGGAGAAAAAAAAAAAAGTGAGTGACCTCAAACCCTGATAATGAGACCCAAAAAGTTAATGAAATCTAAAGCATAACCTTTGAGTGCAGGTGGAGAAAGACGCTGACACAGCTGGAGTGAACCATGTAATACACTGAATGCTTTGGTGTGTGTCAGAGGTCACATCCATATGGAGATTAAAGTCCCCTGGAATAAGTAGCATAGGTGACCTTAGATCAGACACAAGTACTGACATATCTCCAAGGAATGAAGCATTAAACCCGAGTGGTCGATAAATCAAAACAGCCAAGACCAAAGTAGGTGCTGTAAATGGAAGAAGGAGGAGGGAAAAGTTGCTGCAAATGAAAAGAGAGGTGGATGAAGAGCAACCTGGAAGCAAAGCCAAATTAAAACATGAGCCTCTCTACCCGCTGGGGTGCTACACTGAAGTTAATCAATAAGGGCTGCCTTTCAGTCAGGCACTAATATTCATCCTGGTTCAAGCACACATAACACTTGTACAAATGAAATCTAAGAGCATAAAACTTTATAAAGTACCTCGGTGTAAAATGATGCTAAACATTTCCTGCAGCAAACCTTCTACTGTGGGGCTATTTTGGGTGAGGCAGAGAAGAAATACAGGGGAAATATTTGGTTTTCCATCATAACTAGGAACCAATGAGTAACATTGTGCTCTGCAATACAAAAGTATTTCCCTCGTGTCTCATTAACATTCACTCTTGCTATTACATGCAGACCACTCTTTTTCTGTCATTTGTTCCTTCCTTCATAAACTTATCATGAAAGAAAGGGAGAAAACATGAAACTAGATCCCTAGAGAGATTTCTGCTTGCCTTAAGGAAGCAGGTACACAGACATCTATATGGGCCAGGACATGGACCTGATGGAGCAGGTCCAGAGGAAACCATGAAGATGCTCAAGGGGCTGAAACACCTCTCCTATGAGAACAGGCTGAGGGAGCTGGGATTGTTCTGCCTGGAGAAGGTTCAGGGGAGACCTTAGAGCACCTTCCAGTGCCTGAAGGGAGCCGATAAAAAGACTGGAGAGAGCCTGTTTACAAAGGCCTGGAGTGAAGGGACAAGGGGCAGTGCTTTAAATTAGAAGTGGATTTAGAAGTTCTTTCCCACAAGAGTGGATGACACTGGAACAGGTTGCCCAGTGAAGTCATTGAGGCCCCATCCCTGGAGACATTCAAGGAGGGGCTTGACCAGGCTCTGAGCAACCTGCTCTAGTTGCAGATGTCCCTGCTTTCAGCAGAGGGATTGGACTAGATGAGCTCTAGAGGCTCCTTTCAACACAGACATTTCTATGATTTCTATGGTTAGTCAACAGTTTGTAAGTAAAAATTGAATTTTCTGCCCCAGTTGGCAGATGACCTCTAAAACCAAGGTTGCAGTTGCCTTAGGAAAGCAAAAGTAGCATACTGGGACTGCAAACTGGGAAGGACTATCCCATCTGTATCTATAACTAGCGCTTCATTGCTGGCAGAAGCCATCAAGGAAAGAAAAACTCCTGTCTCACATATGCCACAAAATAGATTTTTAGGATTAGACCTTGTGCCCTTCCAAGCAACCCTCCCCCTCACCTGAAATATCAAGTGATCATTTGGGGCCTAGCTGTCTAAAATGTTTGCAATCTACTAAAAAACAGAGGTATTTTTAACTCAGTTCAAGGTCATTCATTAGACAAGACAGATATTTGTTTTGAGAATATGAAATTGCAATTGTCATCTAAGTCATTAGGCTTTGCAAATTAAGTAAATGGCAGCTGCCAGAAAACAAAGTAGATGTTAGGGGAAAAAAACATTTTCTTCATTTCAAGTGAAAATTGAATCTTCATTCTCATGTCCAAGTATAATGGGTGAAACAGAGGACAAGCAAGGGAACTTGTACTGTCTTCCTTTTCAGTACTCAAACCAGCTCACGTTTACAAGGTATAAAGAACTTCTACTTTTCTGGGCTTTAATTTTTAATTGCAAAGGTGTGTTTCCCTCCTTAAATGAAACTACTTTTATGAGGCTGTAAAGTAATAGGTGTGTGCCTGAATTTGGCAGTTAGAGGTAGGCAAAATAATAATTATTCATTAGTTAACCCTCATTTAAGAATCTGTCCAAGGAAGATGCAGACATAACTGTTGTCATGGAACAGTACTATTTATGTAAGTTTTTCTGGTTGTCCTGTTTGATAGTCTACATTTAAAAAGACTGATTTTGGCAGCCAGTCTCTCCATTAATTGCTCTGTATTTATTAAAATTAGGCAGCAGTATTTGTTGCAAAAAGAATTGGCTTTTGCAAAAAAAACAAGACCAGTGTATAAGACTGCTAATCTAAATGATACATTTCATTGCTGAAGTGAGATGAAATTTTCATGCAATAGGCAAACCAGCCAAATGGAATTTCGAGGAACGTTACAAGCAATCAGATTGGTTAATGCTCTGGGCACCTGGCCATCAGCTCCTTGGCTGGTCTTTAATCCCTGGAAAAGCCCCTATCTTGATCACCACTGATTAATTATTTTCAGAGTTTGCCTCATTTTATATCAGGTTTTATATAGCTGTAATGGTTATCTTGGGTTTTTTCCGATGGAATGGACAAGGAAACATCACAGCGGTCCAAGTATAAGATCCAGCTGCCAGTTAAGCAATAACAGGTCATAAAACTAAATTGCACAAATGCATTTTTAATTCTGAGAGGCATAAGGACTTGTAAATGGTTTCAGCATGTGCAGACTGTATCCAGCCTGGCTCAACAGCTACTTTAACTTAACTGTTATACCCCTAAGTGCAAAGCATAAGTGAGGTTTTTAGAATGCCAACTGACTTTTTTTTAAGGAGCTATTATTGAATGATGAGACTTTTTTTTTTTCTTATATGGAAAAAAAACCAAACCCTAACCCTGCAGAGCACCCACCATTTTATGCTACATCATAACAGTGAAAGAGACAACAATATAGTCACAATCAATTAAAATGAGAACCAGAACCTGACAACAATTTCCCATAGGCCCACATTCTAACTCATTACCATGAGTCATGCTAACAAAAAAATAGTAATTAAAAAGGTCATAACTCAGAAGTTGTGAGGGTCTGTGCATTTCCCATTTGATACTCATGACCCTTTTTTCAAAGCTTCACCATTAATGCTTTTTCTTTTCAAGAATCTGCAGATCTCTTGAGCCTCTCAACTTTCACTTTTTAATCCTCTTTACTTAAGAATAAAGGCATAAATCTAAAATTTTGACATTTCAGTTACAGGCTGGAACCCAAGAAAATCCCAGAGAGGCATAGTTCAGAGGATCAAATCTGGAGATGTGTGCTCAGTACCTACATGTAATGCTCCAATGTGTGCTGCCACAACACACATACTGTGCTGATCCTTCCCCTTCTTTCCTCCATGTTATTTATGTTATTAACTTTATGATCTTATGCAGCAAAGGTCTTTTTGTTGGCAGTATACATCTTGTCCTACCAAAATTTGGCTTTGTTCCATTTGGCAATTAACAACAATATTTAGGTTATAATGTAAGTTGCTATGAAAAAGCTACAGAAATCAGTAAAAATAGTGTTAAAAGACCCGTCTCAGAAACAGAACTAGAGGTTAAGACATTTCTTTCCTGTTCCAAAGATCCCTTTCCAAGCACTCAAGAACCCAACCTTTCTTCCCTTCCTATTAAAACATCCTTGGTAAAGATTAGGTATATTTTACATTTTAATTAAGCTATTCAGCTTAAAGTGAAAAATCAAAGTGGTACAGAAGCTACTGCATCTTGTTACTTGTACAACAGGAACAAACTGGAGAGTAACATCAAAAGCCTCCCTCCACACTATGTCTTAGTTGGAACAGAAAGATACTACAAGCCTGAGAGAAAGTCTGACAATTTAATCCTTGAATCATATTCAAGCCCCACTGTTATCACTCAAATGACTAAGGCAGCTCTTGACTCTTGCTGATTTTTGTATTTGTAAGG